>NW_017984320.1:272797-284673 GCF_000340665.2 Cajanus cajan
CTGACTAAATTTAACTTTAACTAAGATCATTTAATAAATAATTTAACTCTCAAGGAGCTTCCAATCCTCATAACTTTAAAATAACAATAATTACAATAAAGAAAAAATTATATATATATATATATATATATATATATGGTTATATTTTAACCTTCTCATCTCTCATAATAAATTCTCTCTCACTTGATATGCTCCCTATATATATATATGTGTGTGTCATTAAATACAGTGTTTTGTTCTGTTCAACAAGCATCAAACGCAGAATATGATTTCGTTCTATTTTACTGTTACCAAACACAATATAAATACATTATTGTTCTGTTCCATTTCGTTTCTATCCCGTTTCGCTACCAAACGTTACCTCCCATTCTTTCATTTTAGCTACGGATGGTAAAATGCCTAAATACTTACAAGTTCACCAGTCGGTCCTGTCTAATTTTTTTATTATTATTTTATTTTTATTATTAAATTTAAATAATTCATATAAGATTTATTGTATATTTAATTTTTAATTATTGTACAACAAATATGTTATTGTATTTTATTTATCTTTATATATAATTTCATATTTTTTGTGCATCGAATTTACTGAAAAATTATTTTTTTTATTATAGCTTCAGACACACACATATATATATATATATATATATTATGAAGAAAATTTGAAATTATTTATTATACAACAAACTAGATTAATCTATTATAATTTGTGATTTATTTTATTATTTAAATATACTAATTTACATGGATCTTTTAAATATGAAAAAATAAATATATAGAAAGAGGTATCCAAAATAAATATGCAAACTTATTTTTATATTTTTTTTAAAAAAATTGGCAAGATGACCCACCAGCATGCCAATTCACATAAAGGCAGACAAGATCATAGTGTTCAACCAACTTTCACTTGACAGACCACTCTGACTCAATCCATTTTTAATGAGTTGACAACAAAGTGAATCTAAAAGATTGAATCAACTCATTTTACCATCCTTTTAAGTTACTTTTTTTTATAAAATAAAAATTGTATTATTATTTCTTAAATAGATGTAAGTGGTATATATATAAGTAATGGCGGATTTAGGACATCAATGTGAAATAATTTATTTAAAAATAAAATAGATAATGGTGATTATTATGTATATGAAAAATAAGAATAAAATGTTTATCTAAATAAGGTATTAAAAATTATTTATTGACGTAAAATGAGACCAAAACATTATAAAGAAACAAGTTAATAAAGACAAAATTCAACAATAAGTTAAGAAACTAAAGATGAATTCAAATTATAAAATTAAAGAGGTAAAAAATTAATAAAACAAAATATATACTTGTATTATTATTAAAGTTAGAAGTACAAATGTACTTCTTTAATATGCTTTGGCTTTTCACTATACATAAGTTTTTTGAAAAAATAAAAAATAAATATTATTATTAGATCAAAAGATGATTTTGAATTCTTCATGGTATTAGTTTTAATCTTAACAAATTTAGACATTTTTTAATGAAATTGTTTTAGATCATACTATACGATAAATTAGAATAAAAGATTGGTTATAATGAATTGTATTCTCTCAAACGAACCACTTCATTTATAAGAGAAATGCATTTAACATATATCATTTATGATGTCTGATAATGAAATCATGGTTGTTTATATTATTCTTTAACATATCAAAATGAATAAAAAGCTTCTTCAATACTTGTACATCAAAAAGTAACAAAGATATAATTTTTGTTATAGAAAAGATAAGTAAATATCTCGAAATATGTGAAGTCTGGAAATAAAGTCATTTCTGATTAACTCACACAACAATTTTTTTCGTTTGGTGTCTTAAAGGTGATAAGCAGCCTCCTTGATCAGATAAGAAGTGACAATTTGATGAAACGCATTTAATGTATGCATATAATGTACCAACATATACTTCTATTTACAATAAAGAAATACGAAGATAGACAAAACAACCTTGTGAAAGATGTTCAAGGATTTGCAATGGTTATTTTCATATAGTACCTATATAAAGAAACTTGAAGACTCTGAAAGAAAATAGAAGAAGGTTCATTGTAAAATCGTATTCATTCTTTATGTAAAAGGATCTTTACTTAATTTGGTAATATCACATCTTGACAATAAGATGAAACAATCAATGTTTTCTCAATTTTAACTTTGTGTTATTGCTTGGAGCTTGGATATAATTTGTTGTAAAGAATACTTGGTTGTTGAAGCTTAGAGAGGCTTTGTTATTCAAAGAATACTTGGATAGTTGTTTAAAAAGACAAATCAAAGAACACTTAGGTTAAGCCAAAAATGACTTGTGAAAAAATTATTATATCTTTGTAAAAGACAATGAAACTTGATTAGGTTGATCAAGAATTAGACGTAGTCTCAATGGTTGAATTAAATCAGTATAAAAATATTGTATGTTCTTTTCTCTTGATTTTTTTTCTACACTTTTAAGATTTTTGATACTACTTTACTATTTCGAAGGAGTGTTAAGTTTTTTTTATTAATAACACTATTTAACCCCCTTCTATTTTCTTTCTTTTCTCCATAATTCGGTATCAGAGTTCAACATTTGATGAGATTGAGCATATAATCATGTTAAAGGAAAAAATCCAAAGATGGGAAGCAATGAAGGTCAATACCTGTATGAAGGAGCTTCTCTTACAAGGCCACTAACCTTTAATGAAGAAGACTATCCATATTAGAAGGACAAGATGGAGATGTTCATCAAGTGCATCCAATACCATCTCTAAAAAATCATCACAGATGGCAATGTTCTTGTAACCAAGCCAAAAAATGGATATAATCAAGAAGACTACAAAACCTTGTAGCTTAACACAAAGAAAAGATACATCTTGGCTTACTCTTTGTTAAGAATGGGTTACAACAAGTTCTATAGTGAGGGCATTAAAGGTGTAAGGCTCAAATGAGTTGCTACTCTTCAAAGCTATCATGAATTGTTCTTTATGAAGGAGAAGGAAATCATTGATAAAATTTTTGGAAGATTCCAAACAATTAATGCGTTAAAATCCCTGGGAACTGAGTTCTCTAAAGCTCAAAACCATCTCAAGATCTTGGATAGCCTTCCAAAGCTCTGGAAACCAAAAGCCACCACCATATCAGAAGCTCGTGACCTTAAAAATCTTACACTAGATGAACTCCTAAGAGCCTTGAGAGTTCATGAAGTCCATCTGAACAACAGGGATCATTTGAAAGCTAATTATACTAAAGACTAGTGAAACTAATAAGAAAAGGGATGAGGGCAAAGCTCTAAAGGTTGAGTTTGGGCACAACATCTTAGATGAAGGTTCTAAAGACTCAACAGATAATGAGATATATTCCATGTGTCCAAGAAGTTTAAGAATATGCTAAAAAAGAAAGGAAGATTAAGAATCTTCCACAAAAAGAAAAATAGGTTCAAAAGACCTGTCTAAGAAGAAGGCAAAGAGGCCAGTTGTTATGAGTGCAAAAAAACTTTGACACATGAAGGCTAAATGTCTTACACCTAAAAAAACGATGGATTAGAAAAAGAAAGGCCAAGAAAAGTTTAATGGCCATCTAGAAAGATCTAAGCAGCAACAACAACAACAATTTAGATAATGAGAAAGCTAGCATTTGTCTCATGGTAGATGTAGATGAAACAAGATTGGAGGTAGAATCTAACTCTAATTCTTGTTTTCCTGAAAGTTTTGATGAAGAAGAGATGTCTTATGAAACTCTTCTAGAAGACTTTCACATGGTCACTCTTGAGAACAAAAAGTTTAAAGAAAAATGAAAATTATGCAAATAGAAAATTAAAAACTCAAGAATGACTTGTTAGATGCTACTAGAGAGATCTATTTAGACTCTCAAACACAAAATCACAAGTAATGAACCACCTAAGGTTATAAAATTGTGAATTGAAAACATAAAACTCAAGAAGGATCTTCCAAAATGAATATGCTTTTGAAGCATAAAACATTGTCATCTCACAAAAGTGATCTTAGGTTTGATGCTGTAACGACCCGCCATGACCGTCACATTACGGAACAACACTACACAATATTGGAATATATACTAAAATAATATAATAAAATAATTACAACACAAGTTGCTAATCAAGCAACTAACAACAACTAGCTATATACAACAAAATATCTACTATAAGGTAGCCTACAAAAAAATCCAACTCCAAGCACCTTCTGTTGCCTCTAGCAGCAACCTATCGCTGCCCTGCTCCCATACATCGTATGATCATCGCAGTCCAAACTACATGGAAACATGCAAGGGTAAGCTAGAGACAATAAACAACTTATAATAATTAAATATGCAACACCCCAACATAGTAATCATCTTCACATCCAACATAGAAGACAACAACACATATACTATACATCTTAGCGTCATTTCAACTTGATTCAACATATCACCACTGTATCAACACTTCATCGCAACTGTTGTACAAACCATTGGAATAGTTATCATATTCATCATAATAACAACCAACACGTGTATTGCACACCTCTCAACAACACATGTTCAAAAGCAACTTACAACATAACAGCACTATCATCATCCTCAACAGTGTCAACATACAACACATAAAACACACAACTCAATCACAGCTTCACAACACAACAACACATATACAACTCATATCAACATCAATTAAACACATCAACAACTTATGCGTCGTCACGCATTTCAACTCAGAGATCTCCTACAACATGGGTGAGCAGTTTAAGTGGCTAGGTCCTACCGAACCGACAACTAAGAACCTTTTTGGGCTTGCTAGGTAAACAACAAATTTGGATGTCAATCCACAACACGATAACAATTTCTCAGACTTTTCCACTTAAACAAGGAAGTATAGTACTATATCAGGATAGAACAACTGGGTTTAGGCCTACCACGACATTAGCTAGCTTAACTAAGCCATCTATGGGATTAGCCTACCGACTATCCTCCAAATACTACAACCCTCCGATAATCAGTTAGGAACTAAGTTCCTGACTTCGTACTTTACTCAAATTGGCCGCTTTGTAATCGGTATAGCTCAACCTGGCCCCTATACCGTTAGGGTTGTTCATGGATCGGTTTTTTCAAAAAACCGATCCAAACCGAACCGAACCGTTTTATAAAAGTGGATCGATTAACCGATCCACTTTTTATAAAGTGGATAGGTTTGGTTTTTTTAAAATATGAATCGGTTTTTTTGAAATTGGATCGGTTCGGTGTTGTGCAGTTATCCACTTTTTACTCATATATGGATCGGTTTTTTTAAAAAACCAAACCGAACCGAACCGATCCACTTTGTAAAAATGGATCGGATAACTAAACCGGTTTTATAAAGTGGTTCGGTTCGGATTTTTTTTCAAAATGGATCGGATTTTTCAATATGGATTGGATCGGTTAGGATCAATTTGGATTTTTTGCACACCCCTATATACCGTGGTTGCTTTGTACATGTGTGCCTCGACCTTGCCTACACACGGGACCAACTAAGTCCGAGAGGAGAACAGCACAACGTCCACTCCAAGGGACAACTTCCCAAGGAGGGTTTTCAATAAATTGGGCTTTCTGAGCACCACAACTTTCTCAATCCACACAATAGGATGAACAACTTTGAAAACATCTCCTCTAATCCTAGTGATCAAATTTGGTCGCTTGTAATCGGTATAGCTCGACCTGGCTCCTATACCGTGGTCGCTTTGTACACATGTACCTCGACCTTACCCACACACGGAACCAACTAAGTCCTAGAGGAGAACAATACAACGTCCACTGCAATGGACAACTTCCCAATGAGAGTTTTCAACAAATTGGGCTTTCTAAGCACCACAACTTTATCAATCCACACAATGGGATGAGTAGCTTCGAAAACATCTCCCCTAGTCCTAGTGATCAACAGCTCATCATCACAGCTTAATCAGCTTACAATTCAACAGCACAGCTCAGCTCAACAACTTAAATAGCATAATCAACTCAACATCACAACCCAGCTCAATAACTTAAACAACATGATCAAATCAACAACACAACTCAACTCAACAACTTAAACAACATGATCAACTCAACAGCACAGCTCAGCTCAACAACTTAAACAATATGATCAAATCAACATCTTAACGGCTCAACTCCTAATCTACAACTCAATCATCATAAAATAATATCTTTCAACATATAGTACAACATACAAATTTATAGCAACATACAACTTTCTTCTAACAACTTAGCAACACAATCTACTAATAACTTCTATATAAATCTCAACACCTCTACACACTTCACATCATGCTTCTCACAATATTATCATCATGCACTTCACAACTTGCAACTATATCATCTCATCATATTTCACAACATAATTAGCCAACTCATAACATAAAACAACTTTAACCACTTAACTTCAACATGCTTCAACAATATCATCAATTCAACATAGATCAACAACTTCACAACATACAACATATTCAACACATAATACAACTCACGCATCATGTTTACAACTCATCTATCATGCCAACCTACACAACATATACAACATGAATTAACATACACACCCAAGACAACCTTCAACTTATTCAAATCACTCCTTGTGAAATGGCAACCTTTACATAAAACAGCATATCGGGAGTTATACTACTCCTATCATGCTCATCCTTATCTCATATGAAAGATAAGAAGATTTACAACAACTCTCATGAAGACACCAAGTCCTAACTCCTTCATTTACCTTGTTAAAAATTCTAAAAACCGCAACAACTATAACCAATGTTGGCAGCTTGACCCCTCTTCACTAAAACAGCCATATCTGGAGTTCTAGACCTCTTTTTTGGGTGATTCCAGCGCCATTGGAAAGCTAACATCCAAGGCTACAACTTTCATGAACCAACATACTCCCGCCCGACTCATTAGTATCACGCCCGATGCAAACTCAAACAGAGACTCAAAAGAATCTCCATGCCTGGCGCAACTAGCCTCGCGCCCGGCATGATTTAACACTGGTGGTCCTGGATGAATGCACGCCCGGCGCAAAGAACTGTGCCTGGCGCATATTCAACCAGAAACCTCCAAAAACCTCGAAAATCCCTTCAAAACCTTAAAGTCAGCAACGTCGACCACAGGCAATCCATTAAATGCAACATATATACTCTCTACAACTCAAAAACGAGTTCAAATTCAACATGCAACCAATCAATGCATCAAAATTGACAAAAACCCCCATTTTTCCCAAAAACCCCAAAAATGAGAAAATCACTCGATTCAACCACTTATTCTCAAATTCCATACATCAATGGAGTTCCTAATCTCCCATGCAACCAAACAACATACATTCTAGCTTTCCTTACCTGAAGATTGGCTTCGAACAGCCAAGAATTTGGGAAGAAGAAAATTTTCCTCCGAGCTCGATTCCCAAACTTCAATCCTTCAAAATCAAGCTTCCTAGCCTGAATTCCAAGAGAAGACAAAAGAAGTTAGTGATCTAGAGAAGAAGAAGAATCAACCAGAAAAATTTGAGAGAGAAAGGAGCTCACAGACTCAGAGTCCTTCTCTCTAAAACTTCTCTCTAGTTTCGTTGAGAATGAACTTATGAAGTTCCCTTCTCAAAGAAACCCTTATATACTCTTCTCTCTCTAGAGTCAACTAAACTCAAAAATCTCCTCACTACATTACAGATGCGATGGAGTCAAAAACATCATTCTCCAGACTTAAGACTATTCTCTATAATATCTGTAGAAAAAAGAAATTGTCTTCCCAGCAGATGCAAAAACAAACATAAACAAAGAAGAAAGTCTAACATCAAGGGTACTAACAAAAAATGACCTAAAATGATTTGGGTACCAATGTCTCAAATAATTTATGTAGATATTCTTGACGAGAAAAAGGAAAGATTCATATGAGTACCTACATAGTAGCTACTCACAACACATGATGAAAAAAATATCTATTTTCATAAACTTTCAACCTCGTGAAGGAACAATCTCGTTGGAAGGTAATAGTAAAGGAAAAATCAAAGGTATAGATAAGATTAGTAAGAATTCTATACTTAATACTAATAATGTGTTATATGTTGAAAGATTAAAATATAATCTATTTAACACAAGTTAACTTTATAATTGTTATAAATTATAAATGACATATGTTAAAACATTTTCCAATTTAAAATTTTCTTTACGATATTTTAATAATGAAGTTTTTCAAATAGAAGTTAATCAACCTATTAAGAAAAGATATGTCTTGTTTAAAAAAAGAATATCACCCAATAATAATAAATCATTAACATTGAAATAGTAGTGAAAATTATAATATATATAAAATATATTTGAATTATGTTACTCTTATTTTAATTCCAACCCATCAAAAGAAAAAAGAAAAAATAATAATAAATAAAACGTGATTTTGTAAAAAGTATTTGGAATTTGGAAACATACCATGTAGAAGTTACAGGTAGCTGCTTCATTATTGAATAATGTCTTTTATTATTGTATAGATACTAATGAAAATGATGTATTTAAAAAATAAAATTAGAAAAGAGAAGAAAAAAACAACAAAAAGAGTGTGAGAAAAAGAGAGCAGACTATTAGTTTGTTTATTAAAAAAAACTGCATGACAGTTATTATACTTTCAAATATTACCCTTTAATAACTAACAAATACTTGGTTTGTTTATTTAAATTTAAAAATAAGTATTTTTAAATAAGTGTTTTTCAAAAAAGTAGTTCAATAAGAAAGATAAGAGTTGCTTCTTAAAGAAATAGAAAACTACTTATTTTTAATAAAGAAATTTGAAAACACAAAAAGAATAGAAAAAAAAGGCGTTTATTTTCTATAAAAAAAAACACTTTAAGAGGAAAAGAAGTATAAAAAAAATTAATTACCTCTTTTATTTCTATATATAAAACCCAATTACCTACGTTATCAAAATTTAAAAAAAATAGTTAATTTAGTTTATTACAATAAATTTATTTTATTTATATATTTTTTTTTCTAAAATTACTCTTATATTACCTGTCTTTTCTAATTAATACTTATATATTTTTTAATAAATTAGAATGTATATCATATATTATTTCTTTCTCTTAATTAATACTCATCTTTCTCCTAATTAATTAGTGTCTCTGCTTTTTCAAAAAAATTATAATTAATATATTTTTATTATTTTATATAAAAGAATAAAAAATTATTTTAAATTGAGTCATTTTATAAATAGAAATAAAATTAGTATATTATTGTTAAGAAATAAAAACCTCAAAGTAAATATGTAAAACAAAAAAAGAGATATTGCAGTTATATAATAGTTATAGATTTATTTGGAGTTATTTATACATGTTAACATTAATAATAAAATTGAATTGCTTTGTACTTTCGCACTGCACATAGTATTCCTGGATTTTTCGGTATATCATCAATTGAAGTTTGGGAATATCATGTAACACATAATTATATTATAATTAGACACCTTGATTTTCATTTTGTATGTAGTAGTATCGATTTAAATTTCACTATGCTGAGAGCAATATGATTTATATAAGTTTTAACCTATATGAAAACTGGATAACCTGTTTGATTTTTTGTGTAAATTTAAACAATACTATGGTCAAACTCTCACGAACTGTTCCAAATAAAGTATATTTATATTTGCAAAAACCATTTATACAAAAAAAAAAAATATACATAGATAACCTTTCTTTTTATTAAAAGTTGTGATAGAGTTTAGGTATGAAGAGAGTTTTGCATAAGTTAAAGTTAAACATGTGTTAAATAATATATAACTGAAAATAATTCACCTATCTAATATTTTAAGATTTTAGGTTTTGATGTAATTTACTCATTATTTATTGATAGATACTTCCTCGTATTAAAATTCTTCAATAGTGATATTAGAGTTCATGGTTTGATCAAGTGATCAACTCATACGAGTATTAGTTTATAGAGTTGACGATGAATTCAAGACTAGAATCCCAGACAATGAAATTAGTAGAAGATTCAAGAATTGGATCATCCCTCATATCAAAAGTCTTTTTAGAGATGTGGAGAACATTTTCCGTTAAAATGTATAATGGTGATGCAAGTAGGTTACCATTGAATACTCATGAATGGAAAAGAGTTCCACTTGAGAAGGGAATGTGACCATTTGAAAGAGACTTTCACGTGAGAGAAAGTGTTGAAGTTCAAATATAAAGAAAATTCAAAATTAATTAAAGTTGGACATGTGTTGAGTACAATATAAATAAAAAAGACCTACTTACTTAATATTTTAAATTATGATATAATGTCAAACTCATTTATATAATTTATTGAATACTAATAAATAAAGTGTTCTCCCTATAAAACATTAAAAACAAAGTATAGAACATATACACATCTTAATACTATTATGCATATATATTAGTATTAGCATAACCCTCACAAAAATATTTCACAAGTATTATCTACAAATAATTTTACCTTTATTCCAACTACTTAACTAATCTCTTATGCTAAGTGATCTTTGCGAAGAATTACCCACCAAATGAGATTTTAGTAAAAGAAAATCAAACTGGCATCTTTGAAAGATTGATATTTAATTTTACATCTCAACTAGTTATATCAACATGACGAATTATAAAAAAGTTATTAAGATTAATGCAATTTTGGTTTCTCTTACTCGTAATTAGTTGAATTTCAATTACCGTATTTTCAATGGATCGATTTTACTTTAGTCTCATTAAATGTTATAATTGGGTCTTCTATTAGTTTGACATCTAAAATTTAACAAAAACTATTAACTGTTAGGTATTCTAATTTTTTATATAATAAGAATAGTGAGCGAAAAAAATTATTATAGGTATAAATTGTTTGAATATAAAATCACTTACATACTATTCCAATATTCTACCAAAATCTAATTTAATGGTCCCAGACTTTCAGGTTAATTGCTGGATTGCTTTCCGAAACATTATGATTTGGGCATTGGATTCCTGCAATTATGCATCTGCAAATTGGAATTATTTATTTATTTATTTTGGATACGTTGGCCTAGTGTCAAAAAGTTTATGTTTTTCTAAAAATGCCATTTCCAATTCCAAGTGCATCTTTGTTACCTGAAACAAATTGTGGTAATCACATGATGCAGAAAACACGAGATAGCCTTAATTAAAGAATTGGTCGATCATTCCATCTAATTAATTGCGTCGCCATTGACCCTATGCTTATGCCTATCTTTGGGTTTGCTTTATTTTCTTACAGCTAATATTTGAGATGATCCATGTATTTGCATCTGTTACTTTTTGATCCCAACAATCATATCATAATATTTAACCAGGCAATTAGTTTTACTGAAAAGGCTATTGGACAATTTATTCGAGTGCTGCATATATAAAACCACATTAGTACACGGTGTTTTTTTTTTATCATTGTTAAGTGTAGTTTATTTATTTGGGTACATAGCTTATTTAATTATACATTATATGTGAAAATTTCGCACCACAATAAAATTCATATATATTTTATTATTAAAAATTATTTTTATCCATATAATAATTATAATATATTAATATATTATTAAAAATATAAATATAAATTATAATGACATATAAAAATATGTTCGTCAAGGCTAATTCTAACTTAAAAGTGAATTAAAGTGTTTCTTTTAGGTCTTAAAAAAATATTTTCTAAATGTTGAAGTTTTGGAAGGAAAAATATATTTTTCAAATTAAATAATTCCGAAAAGCTTGACACATATAGACGGGGTAGAGATGGCAATGCGACTCCATGGAGGCGGGTAATAGTAAATCCGCCCCTGCCTTGCTAGATGAAAATTGTCTTCATACTCACTCCATATCCGCGTAGGTATCCATTGAGCGGGTATTCATGATTTTCTTGAATACCCACGGATATCCATGGATATT
>NW_017984321.1:0-11917 GCF_000340665.2 Cajanus cajan
CACCCAGAAGAAAAGGAGTGTGCCCTCAGACAGGTACAGAACAAAATTGTTATTTTTAAAGGAAAAATGATACATAGTCGGGAGCAACGTTCAAAAATCATTTCGAATTATTAAAAAATTAATTTAAATTATAAAATATTTTATTAAATAACTAATTTATAATAAAATTATTTAAAAATATCAATATTTTAATATTTCAAAGATGATTCGAAGACCGTTTCAGAGGATATAATAATCCTTTTTTTTAAGTTTGAGTTAGAAATAGAGAATTGCAGTCAAAGACAAATTAACAATTAGAATAATAAATTATTTAGGTTCAAAATTAATTTAATTTTTATGTATTTTTAAATTAATCAAAATCTTTATTAGTATTGCTTAGCTATTAGAATAAAGCTATAAAGTGTTATTTGAACATTAAAATTATGTAATTAAGGTCTCATTATAAAGAGTTTATGAACAATTTATATATACTTATCTTATTTTATAAATATTTATAAGAATGTATGAATAAACTTAAAAAAAAAACTTATAAATAAACTATAAGATGTTTTGAATTTATTTTTATAAATTGTAAGTATAGCTTATTACTTAGCTTATACAGGAATTTATTGAAAATACTTAAAATTGAATCTTGTCACTAATATAAATAATTTTTATTTTTCTTTCTTTCATTCTTTCACTAGAAATTAGTTTTTGTTTTTATTTTTATTTTTTTTCATTCATTTCTCTCTCTAAAAGTTTTTGTTCTTCTATATTTTTTTTTCTCTTCTTCTCCAATTTCTTTTATCTCTTTCCTCCAAAATCCACATTCTCTTATTATAAAAGACTTAATAACTTTTTTTCTCTCTAAAATAACACATCTGAAATAATTTTATTATTAATATTTATTCAATAATTTTTTATAATGATTTTATAAAATATATATAATTTATTTTTAATTTTTAAAATTTATGGTTCTTAATTTTTAGTCATGGTTATATATATAAATGTTCTCATATTTTATTAATAATTTTATTTTTTTTATAATATAAAATTAGGTGAATGGTGACTAACAATTTTTATTATTTTTAATATTATTGTGATGTATAATATTATTTTTAAGTTATTTATTAAATTTTTATAATTTTTATTTGAATTAAATATATTTTTAATCCCTGTAAAAATTAGGAATTTTGATTTTGATCCTTGTAAATGTTTTTTCTTTGTTTTACATCTTTCTAAATTTGTAAATATTATTTTTGATTCTCATAAATTAAATAATTTTTTGTTTGGTCTTGTAAAATATTTTTCTTAAATTTTTATCTCTCTAAAATTTAAAGTCATTATTTTTTTGTCTCTTATAATTATTTTAAAGTAGATAATAACAATTACTTTAAGGTTTAAACGAATTTTTAATGATGTCAAATATTGACATGATATTACTAACAATCATATGTAACATTTAGAATGTTCACTTAATATTTTAATAAACACAAGTTAGATAAAAATGATCACACAAAAATTAGGGACTAAAAATAATAGTTTCAATTTTAGAGAGATAAAAAACAAAGAAAAAATTTATAAGGACTAAAATCAAATCAACTAATGTTGTAACAATTAAAACCAGTTTTAAGTCATTTTGTTTTATTTTTAGTCAAAATTTAATTTGAAATTTTTAATTTTTAAAATAAAATAATATCCTATAAGTACTTAAATAATGATATTTTTTTTTTAGAGGAAAAAACTTGAGATACTTCATTTATAATGAATTGAGAAATACAATTGGGCATGATATTAAAATCACAGTGACTATCAAATAGTTTAGACACTCTAACTAAAATATGAATGACTTGATTAACTTGTCTCCTAATAAACTTCACTGTTAAGTTTTGATATATGTTTAATAAGGTTCTATACTATTGTATAATTTGTCCATATTTAACTTGTTGGTCCTTCTATTGAAAATAATGATATATTTAAACACTTAAAATTGTAAAAATAATTTTTTAATATGTATATTCAAATGCAACAACTTACTAATTTTAGGTACTAATAAAATAAGTTCTCATTTATTAAATGAGATTCTAAATAAATTGTTTCTTCAAAAATACAAATAACGTAGACGTGATAAAAGCTTAAATGAAAGACAAAAACTTTATTTTAAAGAAAAGAGTTACACAAGAGATGAATGAATATATAGACGAACAACTGCATTCTAACATCTTTCAAGAGTGAACTACTGCCATATCAAGCCCACAAGATACAAAGAAACTGAAATTGACGAAGAAAAAAAATGCAACGAAAAAGAAACTAAATCGAATTGGGAACCTAATTTTCATCAACATCAATATCGTAAATACTCACCCAAACATATATGAGTTAATCACCTATACATTGTCAGTGTAAAGTTTTTTTACACTAGTAACTAATTATATTCTTTAATTGTGTTATGTCATTGTTAAAAGTAAATGTGTTTACAGTAACATAGCACAATTATAATGAGTTGTTTGTATAAAAAATTTTTACACTGACATTGTATAAGTGATTAACTAACATATATACCCATGTAAATGTAATATTAATATTTACCATGCAGTTGGTGAGTACATTTGCTTGTCATATCTCCTTAGGAGTTAGGACCACTGGTTCCTCATCTTCTTACCCAACTTATATATATCGTATGAAAGTCCATAGTTGTGTAGGTCCTATACACATTGGCTTCTTCATTTCAACTTCAACTCAACCACAAGACAAAGCTATTGCCTATTGATGTCCATGTTCTTTGAAAGACCTATTCTTTCAATGCATCTGGTTATTCAACTTGTCTTTTTCTCCTCACTCCTCATTTATATGCAACTGATTATTGACTAAACCAAGAGAATTATTTATTTGCCCACTTCATTAGGATTTGTCTTCTGCTCATCTCCATAAAATCTGATTATATCTTTTTCAACTCTTTTACTACTATACGTGCTATGGCTTTTTCTTTCCTTTTCTTTTTAATGTGCTTATAACATGATTATAAGAATCAAAATGTTATTGGGCTTACTTCAATTGTTCTTGGGGCAAAATGAGAGAAAGGGAAGGGAGAAAATGCAGGAGGAGAAAACGTGCTTTAAAACTTACAAACACTGAAAATTCTCGTTATTTCAATTTGAATTCTGATATGGTTACATAGCCCGTCTCAAACTTGGATAATAGGAGGGTTATGTTAGGCAATTGACAACTAATGTAAAACTTTGTTGAATATTTTGCGATATTTAAGCAGAATGAACTCTATAAAATTGCCTTTGGCTTCTAAAGACTCCAAAGAAGCTGAGGCACTGAACTCTGCCAGTTGAATCAACCTGGCTAAGATTATGATGAGCCACCAAACACTATTATTATGCTGTAATATGATTTCTACTTGATCAGACAGTAGTAACGAACAAATGATCATTTAGGCGCATAATACAATACTACAATACCATAATCTCCCTCTACAGATGGTTGGATACCTAAAGTTGTTATAATTCATAATCCATTTCTCAATTTGAGATCGAACATATGAATATTTATCTAAAGTTACCTTAACTGATATTTTAACCTGATTTTGGATGGTTCAACGTAAATTAAACACTCTTAAGATATTTTTTCAATATATGGTACTATGTTATATTTCCCATTCCCCCACTTGTAGCAGTGTGACAAAGAGGACAAGCAGGACCATGGTTGGATGATTCTTATATTATTTTGCTTACTGTGGTAACAAGAGGTATGTTGTATTTACTAGACTAATGAATGCTATTAGTGTAATTTCTTTCTAAACATGATATTCTAAAAGTTTTAGTTATATTTTCCATTTACTCATAATATCATGTGATCACTAGAGTTAGACTAGTGGTAGATTAGGAATAGTATGCACATGATTTTAAGTTTAAATTCTGTTGTTTTGATTGTAATTCCTACTGATTAAAAAAATAACATCCTGTGTTTTATGTCAGGAAAAGGGGTCCAGCCACATTATATGCTTTAGGAATTCATCTTGCTCTGCTTTGTAAAATTTAATCGGTTGCTTTTAAGGCACCTTCCATTATATTCATAGGAATTTGCTACTTAAGTTTGTACTAAGAAAGATCTACTTAGCTATTGTATTCTTGTTCTCTCAAGTCTTTATATGCTTTATGAATATCCTTGGTCAATCATGATAAGATGATTAAACCATAAAATTTCTGATGATTATGATATTGCATTATTTTACATTCCAAACATCTAGTTCATTTCTTCTTTCACTGACTTCAGACAATTTTATCTCACAAATCAAACTGGTTTAGCCTTCTTTTTGGTACTAGTACTAGCATTGGTTATTGCTCGCATGTTTTCTTGGGACAATCGTGTTCCTTGTGCCGGTACTGCTCACTGGTTGTCGTACCTCAAGGTTTTAGTCTTACAAGTCACACCCATGTGACTGCATGTGGATAATATTTCTAGACTGTGAAAGTGGTCCTGCAAGAAAAATACGTAATATTTGTACCTCAATTAATGTTAGGATAACAATACTTTTGACAGGACCTTTTATACTCTAGCGCAAGCTTAAATGCATTCATTTATTCTTCAATCTTCATTTAGTAAGATTGTGAAGTTTCTTGAGTCCACTCAAACATTACTGAACTTAGTTTGATTCAACATCTTCATTGGTAATCAATATTGTTGTTAGAAGTGCTATTTATTGGCTGCTCTTTATTCTTATGGACACTCACCTTTATGTTCATCAATACATGCTGAAATTTATAGTATAGATGAATACAAAACATCATTCCTTCCCTCTGATGTAGAGAAGTAAAATACTGCATCTATGCATTGATGTTCCTACATATTGTTTAGTTGGTATTTCCTATAATTTTGGTAGTTGTAAGTCGTTTTTAAGATTATTCACAAAATTTCTTGAATGTCCTGTTGCAGTTAAGTTGTCCATCGTCCATGAAAGAGATAGGCAATTCAAAATAACATGGTGGTATGTAACCACTTTAATGACAAATCTGCCTCATAACTTTGATTGAGACAGGCAATATGTTAAGTTGTAGCAAAAATTCTTGTCAACTCTGGACCAGTCATAATTGCGGTTATTTTCACATATTTAAGTTAGGAATTCCACCTTAACAAATTGCTACCAAATTGAATGTGTGCACTGAAATTTCTCGAAATTGTAAAGGTAGAATACCAATGAGTACTGTTGGGTCCAAAAACAGTGACAGCTGAGGGTGAAAAGAAGGACACCCTGAAGCTGGTTTTGAAAACTTGGTCCTTGTGAGGAACGGAAATTCTTATGACTCAATGTCCATCAGAGCATGATTTTTATGCGATTGAAACTACGAGCCTTAAACTTTTCTTTTTTAATTTATGTTGTTGACCGAGAATTTTGCCAGATACCAAATTCTTATGTTCTGTATGAACAATTGGAGTGGCTGAGACAGATATTAAAAACATGAAAGTAACTAGAAAGAACTAAGAGCAATAAAAAAATGTTGATCGAGTTAAATATAAATACTGATAGTATTTGGGTAACAATTAGTTCCAGAGTAAAAAATGTGATTTCTTGAGTGTATTGAGTGCCTGGATTAAGTCAAGAACAAACATATAAATGCACTAGCTGTGACAGTTTTTTCTTTCGATTAATTTCTATGCATCGTCAATATATTATCATAAAGGACAGGTTTTGTTTGGATGATAGTGTAAATTTTTTACACTATAGTCGCTAATGAAAATCTTATACACGGATTACATGCCAATTGTAGTCCCTGATCTTCTTGAAGGGTGGAACAAGTTTTTGTGAAGTTTAATGAAATGGGAAAACACTCATGTGACATAACAATGGCCAGATTTTGCCTTACATTAAGAAGGGGCCTCTTCCGTTGTGGGTTTGAAGATGCAAGAGGGTACAAAAAATATGAAATGGCCCATTGGCCTCATCATTAATTAAAAAAAAAAAATACACAATGATGAAAGCTAGGAAAATGATATATGAAAGACAGTGACAAGATCTTTTGCCTGGTTTCTAGTTTAATGAAATGAGAAAAGGGACTCAAGTCTCAAACCATGGTGGAAAAGTTTGCGTGAAAATCTTCTCATTTTTTTCCTACCCCAACGTGAAAAGTTTCACATCAATATCAACCTTTCCTTTTTGTTCTCCCACCAATAAATAGAGTCAGGTCAACTGAATTATTTGTTCCTTCTTGGACATGGTTTTCACACAAAACCGTAAGAAATTTCTGTGACTTGTGTCTTGTGATGGCAACAACCCCAATGCTGCATCTGTTCTTAATTTTTGCTTAAAAAAGCATACAGATCATTTAGGACTCCTATCCTGTACTGGTTTTCTTCCTGCCATGCTTCTTCGCTTTGTCACTTGGATGGATATTGGCCTCATAAGTGATATCCTTTTATTTCATTTTCAAAATTTGTTTCTTCTCCCAACACTAACAATTATCCTCTTTTTCCACCTACCACAAATTATAAATAATAATATAAAATTTACATGCACTATTGTAAGAATAGTTGATTTTGTTTTCGATCAAAATAGGAGTTTTATCTTAAAAATATATATATAATAAAAAATTTCATTAAATACTAATGCGACATAAAACTTCAATTTCAATTAAAAATATCGATTCCGGATGAATTTGCATGAGGGCGTGTAATAAATTTTTAATTAAAAACAGTAATACATTAATAATAATGAGTTTAGTAGAAAGGAAAAGAAAAAACAAAGGGCCCACGTAAGATATGAATTAAGACGTACTTAAGACTAGGTTTGTTATCCACGGCATGCATGTATTACGTTCCGAAATTGACAAATGATAAGTGGGATCCTATGTGTTCCAAAATAGTGTCCTGTGTCATGATTATAACTGAACATTTGCTGTCTGCTTTCCATTATTAACATGCATCGACGAGGCTTCAGACACAAGAGAATTGTTTTGTGGTTGTTCAAGGGATGCCCTCCATGATTGAGCATATTGTCCAATAAAAGAAAAAAGCATGTGGCATGATGCTTGTAAAAATTATATTGCTATTTCTCTTGTTTCTTTTCAAATAAATATAATATAATTATGGTTAAATACCTCTTTTGGTCCCTCATAACATTTTTTTGTTTCAATTTAGTCTTACTTTAATTTTTTGTCTCAATTTGGTCTCCAATAATTTAAATTAGTGCAATTTGGGACTTCCGTCCAAATGATTTAGACGGAGTTAACTGTTGGCCACGTGGCATTTACGTGGATGCATACGTAGATGCCAAAATTTCTGGAAAAACCTGAAACTAGAACGGCCCGTTCTGGATGCACTCTTGGTGTGTTAATTTTGCATCTGGAACGGCCCGTTCCAGGGGCAAAATTAACATACTAAGAGTGCAACCAGAACGGGTCGTTCTGGTTCCAGAATACCATACACAAATGGTCACTGATTATAGTTTACAGTTGTAAATCCTGAAAGAAAAAAGACCCAAGGTACAAAGGATTTTAAACACTGAATTTGGTAATATTGTAAATAAAAATTGATAACTTCAATTGCTAAACAGTTGGACTATACAGTGTATCATTAAGGACAATGCAGTGTATCATTAAAGACAATGGTAATAGATTTTATTTCATTGTTAGTCAAACTAGAGAGAACCACTTACTACCAAATTGACACTATACAGTCAAGGATGAAACAAAACGGTGTTTTCCCTTGAAGTTATTAACGATATACCCCAACAATAACAAATGTTCTTGAAGAGGTACAATCTGAATTTTTGTGGTTTATGGTTTTCCTTCAGCGTTACCCAGATGATTTCCTTTTTCAGTAATTTTTTTGAACTTTTTTAATATATGTTATGTTCTGAATTTTTGTTTTCAATTTCTGAATCACGTTTCTGTCTTTGAATTTATGATATATTATGAATTTTTATTTTTAATTTTTGAATCACGTTGCGACATTTTGGTCAACAGATGCATGGAGTTGGCTTTCTAGAACGGGCCGTTCTAAATCCAGAATGGCCTGTTCTAAAACCAGAACGGCCCGTTCTAAAACTAGAACAGCCCGTTCTGATGCACTAATGGTGTGTGAAATTTGCATTTGGAACGGCCCGTTCCGGTTGCAAAATTAACACACCAAGAATACATCCAGAACGGGCTGTTCTGGTTCCAAGTTTTTTCAAAAATTTTGACGTCCACGTACGCATCCACGTGACATCCATGTAGATGTCACGTCAGCAAGAGTTAACTCCGTCTAAATCATTTAGACGAAAGTCCCAAATTACACTAATTTAAGTTATTAAAGACCAAATTAAGATAAAAATTAAAGTAAAAATAAATTAAAATAAAAAAATATTATGAAGGACCAAAAAAGTATTTAACCTATAATTATCCATGCTAGCGATTATTTGTAATCGTATTTTGAAGTGTAGAGAACTACCTATGTCGATAATATAATTATAGTGCTGTTTAGAAATTTAAAGCCTTGATGTCTACATCAGTAAGTACACATGTACGATTGCTCAGAGGTGTACCTTTCTTTTGCCAGATCATGAAGAAAATGACAAGGGTAACATTGTAACAAAATACCCATTTAAATATTTCGACCAAAGAGGAGAAAAATAATAATAATAATAATAAAAAAAAAAGGGCCCGTTGACACCTTCAAATCAAACGGTTAGGAAGATAGTGTAGGAGAAGAAAGAATGGTTGCTTAATAAGAGATGTTTCAATTTCAAATCTGAAAAAGTAAAAAGAAATAGAAAGAAGCCCATATTACACCCTAGAGAAGGAGATACTTTGACCAAAGTACAGTTAAAGATGCAATGCAACCTTTGACTGCCTCGTTAACCTATATCTACCATTTTCTTATCTATAATTCGAAATAAAATTGCCTGGAAAACACACCTGTGAACACCCTAATGTGACAATTTTATGAAATGTGTTGAGATCTTACCTCTTACATGTATTTTATAGAAACTGAAGGATGACGTTGCCATGTAGGTAATTAATTATTGTCTCACTTTGCTGTATGTGGCACGCGTTAATGATTTGAATTAATTATTTTTTTTAAGCAATGGTGGTTCATTAATTTGAAAAAGAAAAATGTGACACTTGTGAGAATGTTATTCCTCGTAAAATTAATGACTAAATAGACTAACACACATATATATACCAATAAATGATTTCGTGTTGATTCATTTTACCTAATTTTATTTTAAAGTATGCATAACTTAATAGCTGCGGTGTGATGTGAGAACTACTTCACAATACGTGCTATTTGAGGCAAGTCTAGGTGATGTTTTTTATAAAAAAAAAATACTTAGTGGTTAAATTAGTTGGAACATTTATTTATACAGCTATCACTATTGATTTAAAAATGGATTCTGTTAACAATAGTTATAAAGAAAGACTTTTGGAAACTTTTTTATTTATATAAATCATATAATTTTATTTCAAATTTAAGACACAAGTGTGACACACTAAAAAAAATAGAATAGTAATTTTAAGTGCCAATTACTTTAGTAGTTGATTTGATCTTAATGAATTTGAGAAATAATTTATAAAAAATAAAAATAAAATAATACATGCATGGTATAGAAACTAAACACGAAAGGTTCAAAGACAAAATCAAATTTTAATATCATGTTTTACAAAATTTTATTAAATTATTTGGCTTCTAAATTTTTAAAATTATATCATATCCCAAATTCATTGCAAACTCCCAGATGTTTGATATAAAAACTATAAGAATTTAAGAGGTCCAAATAAAAAAATTGACAGGCTAAATTTACTCGATTGTAAAAATTGAGAAATTAAAATCTGTTTAAATTAAAGGTAATTTTTTTTAAATCTATAGTTTTTTTTATAAATATTTTTAATTATTTAAAATGACAAAGGATAAATAATTGGTGTATTTTAGATATAATTTTTTAATAAAAATTATTCACTTTTTTTCCTCATTATTAAATATTATATCTAAAATAATTATGATACTATCTCAATAAAATGAGTTTAATTAGTCTAATTTAACTTTATTATAAGATTCATTAGATTCATTAAAAATAAATAAATAGAAGGGAGAAGGAAAAACACCTCATGATCAGGAATTATAGAAATTTCATTATTACAAGGTTGGTCTAAATATTAAAGCTCAAACTTTAGATCTACCAATTAAAAAGTAAAAAAGTTTCATCTATATTAAGATAGAGAAAGACCTAATATATATTTAGTTTATTTCGAATATAAAATTCTCTCAACTTGAATCCAATTAGAGTGACCCAATGGATGGCAGATTTCAATTTTTACTGACAACATTTATCAACCCTTAAAACAGCAACAATCTTTCACGATTCATTTTAGAATATATTCAAATTGAAGTGTAAATCAGATGCTTATTTTAGGATAGAGAAAAAAAATATTTTCTTATATAATATTTTTAGTAATTTTAAAATGATATACATATATGTATTAATATCTTATTGTTACTCTTTTCTTATTGTTAAGTGAGTACTTATTGAATTATTTAGGTTCAATTTAAAGTCAATTCAATGGTATCCAAAATTTAGAACAATTTATTTTCTTTAAATAAAAAAGGATGTTGAGCCTTTTCTTAAACTTAAAAAAACAATTTTTATTAATATATGAGACTTTTTTTTTTTACAAATGTTAGTAATTAGTACGTTATGTTATGTGCAAAACCTTTTATGTTACACACGGTCTTTTTACTTTATAAAAATTAATAACCAACAATTTTTTTGTTGTGAAATTAAAGCTCAACTTTTAACAATGTTATCCATAGATTAGTCTTGTTTCAATCTAAAACAAATTTTATAATATAGATTTCTTATAATCTCTAAAATACCAAAATTCATTTATGAAATTGAACTCAAAAGAATATTTTTTCATACATGTATGAGAAATCAAATCACTAATTATATATTTAAAGAAGAAAGGTTACTATGGGTGATAGATAAGTATTTGACCTCTCCTTTGAATACCGAATCCAATAAGGGACCCTCGACAATTTGGACATAATTAATTGCTAAAAGCAAAGATGAGTGATGAATGAGAATGTTAAAGCTAAGAGGAATTGGAGAGACACAATCTTCCATACGTGCCATGTTACTTAAGTGCCATTTTAAGATAGTTTCATTTCACAATGCCCAATGTGATTGCGTGAGCTAAAAAAGTTGATGAAATAGGTTTAGGAACACCCCTAGTGATCTAGCAAGATCCTACATTTATGCCAAATGTGAACCACTAGTTTATTGAACGACGCGTTTCCCAAAGCAAACTTATAATAATACTACATTACATCAACACAATCCATGTGCAATGAAAAGTACTTAATACGAGACCCCATGTTTTGGTAAAAATTTCTTTTTCTAGTGCCATGTTTGGAGTTTTTTTTTGGTTTAAAACTTCATTTTTGCCCTCAGACACTTCTTTGGTCGTCATCTGTGTATCCTGAACCATATACATACGTAGAGAGACAAGTAACGTTTTCATGCTTTTGCTTCAACGTGGTTTAAGGGGACAAATTTATGTACTGTTAATAAGTGTTTAAAAGATATTAATGTATATAAGACTTTTTTACTTTTTATTTTATTTTTTTAATAAGACTCTTTTCTAATTTTTGGTTGTATTAATTATATTTTTAAAATATTTTTATTCAATTAATGATTCTTTTAGAAAAAATAATAATAAATGTTTGATAAACTTTCTTATAAAAAAAAACAAGTTCAGCACTTAATTCAGTACTTATAAAAAATAATGAATAAAATATATTTTAATACATAATTTGAATTATTTAAAAATAAATATTAAATACTTTTTATTTGCATTCTTCATTAGTGTGCTTGTAGCATATAATCTTTTTTTTTATAACTATATTGGAAGTATAATTAAAATACTTATATATATATATATATATATATATATAT
>NW_017984321.1:12089-24563 GCF_000340665.2 Cajanus cajan
ATATATATATATATATATATATATATATATATAATTTTAATAAAATATCTTCTTTCTGCTACATTTCTTTTGTATTCATAAAATGCAATTAACTCGGTATCTAATTTAAGTGATTTGAATCCAATTTCACTTGGATATATTAATTATCACATACATTTTTATTATAATTTAGAATATATAGATCGATAATATTTATATTGTTAACTTGTAATTATGAGTAATATTACTAAGTATCTTTTCGAATGAAACTTGATCTTAAACTCTTAAGCAAGAATGTTTTAAAACATATTCTTTCTAAAATTATTTATTCTCAAATTATAAAATGGCATGCTAAAATTGATTAAAAACAAAACTCAAAATTCATTAGCATCCTATAATATATATATTATCATTGTCAATATGTCTTATGTAAAAACATGTTGAAAGCAATATTAAAAGACTTCACAGTTATATTCTCTTAATCAGTCAGTGGAGTTTTTTTAATATAATAATTTTATATTTTTATTATTAAAAATTATGACGAAAGCAACAAAACTTAATTTAAAACTTTATACATATTATTTTAGCTTCTCTTTTGGTAATTCAAGTATGACTTCATATCTATATATAAAAACATTTATATAGATATTTGATAGTATTTGGAAAAATATTTTCTAAAGTTATCGAAAAACAAACTTGAAAAAAGAGATGGAAAACTAATCAAGTTTAATCATGCTTAATCAATTAATAAAATCTTGCACACCAAGAATTGAAAGGCAATATGTAGTTTAATCGATTAAACTTAAGATCCAATAATTTCGTTGTTATTTTTTACCTACTTCGGTGTGAACAAAAAATGTAGAACTAACATATTTTGAAAATTCTTTTATTGTATTTCACTTTAATCAAACACAATTTGATGTCAAATAATATTGGTATAATTTTTATTTATTATTATACCATTCAATAATTTTATATTTGATATAAATTTTATCGTTTTAATCATTCAATTTTAACTTCATATCATTTTGTATTTTTTTATTTATCATTTTTTGTTAAAATTGAACAATAATTTAAAGGTGATAAAATTATTCATATTTTAATATTTTCTATAATATATTTATTACGTCAATTTTGATATATACGAATGAAATATCAAATTATTTTGAATTAATATAAAATTTTGTATATATTATTTAAGAGTATAAATTTTTAATCTAATAATAAATTATAAAAATTATTTAATTTAATATAAAATTATTGAATAATATAATAATTCATAAAAAAAAAATTATATCAATGATTTGATTGCTTCCCATATATACTCTCTTACTAATTTCTCATCGATCAATCAAAGTGATGCAAAATGATCTTCATGAACCTCTTAATAAATTGTGCCCGAAGCAGGCATTTGTTTTTGAACTAGATTTATCTGGCCTGCTTTGGAAGTGTTCAAATCCCAAGCTAAGTGAACAGATTGGCTCATACTCTAAATTGAAAGCGAGCTCTTGATCAAATCCCAAACTAAGTCAACAGATTGGCTCATACTCTAAGTTGAAAGCGAGCTCTTGAACCAATCTATAAGTTTTTTCTTTTCTTCCGAAAAGAAAAGAATCTTGTAATAAATTTATCAAAAGGGCATTGACTTGTATGTTGTATAACATCAGAAACCGAATTGCAAATTGGGGGCTTGTAAACACAAGTACTTATCCTGTTTTCTTTCAATCACCAAACATTCTCTCCAACATTGCAAAGATACCAAGGCTATAATATATCTTAGGAACAAAGAAATGGTAGTAATGTTTTGTTTAATATATATTTTATCATTAAATAATAATATATATGAGCAATTAAAAAATATGACATAAACTTTACTCCCATATTTGAACTTTAACACATCTCTTATCGTTGGATAATTTTTTTAATGTAGTTTTAACATTTTAAAAAAAGAGAAATGTATATTTTTTAAATATTTTTTTATTAATATTTTTTTTTTATTGTTGATTAAAAATTATAAATTTGGGTGATTTTATTAAAAATTCATGGCAAAAACTCATTACTCATTAGATGAGATGTGAGATTAAAAACTTTATAAGTTTCAATAAATTTTGACTAATAGTATAGATAGAATGTGTTAGATAGAGAGTTGTTAGTTAGAATGATAAAATGGGTTAGTTCGACTCATTTTGATTCACTTGTCACTAATTTGTCAAAAACAAAATGAGATGAGACTAATCAATTTCTTTTAAAGTGGGTAGAAAATCTTGCTCCGTTATGTTTTAATTAAAAAAATATTTTTATTTTTTCATTAATTTAAATTTCTAAATTTATTTTTGTTTACAATGACAAATTTAATTAAAACACCTATAACATAGATTTGTCATTCAATTTCAAGACCACAACACAAAAATAATATACTAGAAAATACTAAAAAAATTCTCTTTCAATCAAGACTACTACTAATATTCTTTTAACAACACAAAATTAATAGTTCCAAAGAACCACAATAGAAATATTAATAATCCTTTAGCAATAAGACTATTTTAGCACCACACAAAGTTTACAAAGTAAATATAAATAAAACTATGATGTCATTAAATGATAAAAATATAGTTACAAATCAAATTAAGAAAATATTTGAAAATTAAACAAGCTTGTTATTTGACGTAGTAATATGATAAATATAAGTGTTTATTCTATCTACCAATTTTTGACGGATCGATTTGTCAGATCCAATCCACTTTACTTTGTCACCTCTAACCATCTTTAGAAAAAGTTGTTAAGTAATTAATATTCTTATTTTTAAATACATATTACTTTTTTCTTAATTAATTTCACATAAATTACATTAATATTAATAAAAATTGAGTATTGTATTTATTTAAAGAGTGGGAAAATTTCAATAAAGTTATATAAAAGTAGTATATTAATTGTTGTTGTTTATCTTTATATAAAAATCTTAAAACTAGAATTCTGATGGAATATATATCCATGAAAGATATATCAAATAACATATGATTGGCATT
Source organism: Cajanus cajan (assembly GCF_000340665.2). NCBI lineage: Eukaryota > Viridiplantae > Streptophyta > Magnoliopsida > Fabales > Fabaceae > Cajanus > Cajanus cajan. The sequence goes on from NW_017984321.1 coordinate 15,095, forward strand.
ATGTATTCTTTTGCCCAAAGAGGTAGAGTAGGGCAACTCTTTTTGATATTTAGTGAGCAGCCGAATCACAGTTGTAGTAGGCTTTTTTACACTTAAACAAAGTTAAGATTTGATATCTGGGTAAAAGCACAAGTATATTTGTCAAAATGGAAAATTAAATCCAAAAGGATGGTTTGAACTTTGAAGTTCGACAATGACTAAGTATATAATATGCGAGTGTGCATAGACACAGTCACAGTCAAAAGGAATATTTGCGCAAATGATTCCAAGAAACAATAAACAAAACAAGAGAAATTAAACAGAAAACAAAGCAAGCCTCTTTAACTTTTCTTCCCTTTAACCGCTTTTCTGTGCTGGAAGACCAAATATAAGAAGTGATGGGATACTGTTACTTGTACCACTGCCTCTGCCTGCTTCGCATAATAAGATCAAACCTAACTTTATTCACCCTGCGTTGGACTTTAAGTTATAGAGTGAAAAATGCACATTTTTAGTGTATTTTAGATACACACACACTCTCTCTCTCACCACTCACCAATATAACCATTGCTTCTCTCCAAGTTCCTAAGCTTAGCTTGGCTTGGCCTTGGATTTGGGGTAAAAGGCCTCGAGAGATAGCGAAGCTTGCCTCACTTTATTCCCCCCCTTCCTTCAAATTCGATACTTTCCTCTGTACCCATAACGAGGTTTGGTTTGGTTTTGCAACATAGAATCTCTTTCTCTCTCTCTCTTTCAAACTAGCACATTGTCTTCTTATTCTTGTGCCTTATAGTTCTTACCACGTTGTCCCATCTGCGCTTCTTTCTTTCCTTGGATTTTCATCCTCTCCAAACATCACCATGTGAGTCAGTGTTTTTTATTTGTACCACATTGCCCAAAATGCTCACAAACTGGGATTTTTTTTTTGTTCCCTCAACGAGTGAGTGGTTTCAAGCTTGATCATCCGACCCGTTACGTCTTTTTCCTCGTTTCTAAACACAACCAAAAATTAATCTGAAACCCATGTTCTTAGGGTCCTGAGTTATTATTATCTTGTCTTGTTATACTTGAGCTCCTCTTCAACCAAAACGCGGCGAGGGAAGGTGATTTCATTGGATTGTTTTCTGTTGGTAAATCATAAGGCTTTATGAAGTTGTCTCAACAATGAGAGATGAGAACTCGAAGAAAAGCAAGGTTTGAAAAATGATGCCACCTGGCTTCATAATTGCATTTGTGTTCTGTTCTGCCATGCCATTGCTCACTCTCTCTATTTTACTCTCTGAAGCTTTCATGGCCCAAAACTTTGGTCAAGAAGTGGTTCAATATTAAGAGCAAAAACGAGGACTTTCAGGCTGATGATGTCCTCTACGCAGGTGAGCGGTCAATTTTCTCATTGTTTTGATGTAATTAAGGCTGTGGATTGGTTTTGTTTGAATCGGATTTCTCTTGCCTTCTTAAATTTGGTGTTTGTTTTTCTGAATCGTGAACAAGCTTTTGTTCTTCTTCTTCTTCTTCCGGAACTTGTTTTGTCTTTGTGTAACGGATTTTGTTCTTGTTTGAATGAGTCTGCAACTCGTAGCCCAAGATCTGTTTTCTGCAGCCTGTTGTTTTCCTCCTTCCCTGGTTTCAGCCTTTTGTTGTCGTTTTTCTTTCGGGTTTGTGTGTTGGATTCATGGTGTTTGAATGGTTTGATAAAATTGACAGTGGAAAGAGCGTGACTTTATTAACTTTATGTTTTCTCTTTTTCAGGTGTCAATCAAGAGTGGAGGAGCAACTGTTCACAGAGGGAGGAATGCACTGTCAAGAAAAGCAAAACAGGTTCAGTACCCATGCCATCCTAAACCCCAACCTGGACCCAAAAAAAAAAAAAAAAGAAAGAAAGAAAGAAGGAAAATCACTAAGCAGTGATTTTACAATTTCAGAATTTTTTTTGTAATTCTATTATGTCTCTCGGAGAGATAAGTTATATTTTTACACAGAGAGAGCGAAGAGGAGGCACTCAGATAGAATGCGGCGAGGTAAGATTGACCATGATGCAGCTCAGGTTACAGATGTGTATAACTATAGGTATCCTCCATGTTACTTTACGCTATTGTGCTTAATTATTGGTGTCCACTCAATGTTATTGTAGCGAGATTCAGAATAATTGTTATTCTATTGAGTTATTCCTTTGTCCTGCATACAGAATCTTTGCTGCCACTTGGAATGTAGCTGGAAAACCTCCTCCCAGTTACTTGAGTCTGGAAGATTGGCTTCACTCTTCTCCTCCTGCTGATATCTATGTTCTTGGGTAAATTTCTGATTGTACAATTTATTGTATCCTCTACTTGATCCATGCGAAGTTCAAGTATGAACTAGTTTGCCCTTTCTTGCACTCAGGTTTCAGGAAATTGTACCTCTCAATGCTGGTAATGTTTTGGGGACAGAAGACAATGGCCCTGCCAGAAAGTGGCTAGCTCTTATTAGGAAGACCCTAAACAGTCTTCCTGGAACAAGTGGTGAATGCCACACCACTTCACCACTTCCTGACCCTATTGTAGAGTTGGATGCTGATTTTGAGGGATCAATGAGGCAGAAGGCAACCTCATTCTTCCATCGCCGGTCGTTCCAATCATTGAGTCATAGTATGAGGATGGACAATGACATGTCACTACCACAAGCATGCCTTGATCGCCGTCTCAGCGTCTGTGATAGAATGATGTTTGGTCACAGGACAAGTGACTATGACCCCAATTATAGATGGGCTTCCTCAGATGATGAAAATGGCCCTGGTGACTCCCCAGTTGTGACACAATATTCACCAATGTCATATAGAGGCTACTTCTCCATGGAGGACAGGGATAGACAGACAGGGCACTCAAGATACTGTTTGGTTGCTAGTAAGCAAATGGTTGGGATATTTCTAACAGTTTGGGTGAAAAGTGATATTAGAGATGATGTTCACAACATGAAAGTGTCTTGTGTTGGCAGAGGGCTAATGGGGTATCTTGGAAACAAGGTAACCTTGAATTGGATATGTTTTTTTGTGAGAAGAGTTTATTGTGATCATGGAGATGTCATTCTCATTCTCTTGCGTTTTCCAGGGTTCAATATCAATTAGCATGTCTTTGCACCAAACAAGCTTTTGCTTCGTCTGTAGTCATTTGACTTCTGGCCAAAAGGAAGGCGACGAGCTAAGGAGAAATTCTGATGTAATGGAGATTCTCAGAAAGACAAGGTTTCCCCGGGTTCATGGCATGGGTGATGAGAGTTCTCCTCAGACAATTCTGGATCATGAGTAAGCCCTTCATCTTTTTCCTTGAACTTCTTTTCTAAGCATCTAATGCTTGGAGATGGATTGTGAAACTAAATGAAGACAGTCGTAAGTCTTAAACTTTTACCCTGGTCAAGACCTAAACTTGTGGTTTAATTGGTGTAGTCGAATAATTTGGCTGGGGGATTTAAATTATCGGATAGCCCTTTCTTACCGTGCAGCAAAAGCTCTTGTTGAGATGCATAATTGGAAGGCTCTGTTGGAGAATGACCAGGCAAGATACTATGTCCCCTTACAACTTGTTAGAACATAGCTTCTTTTATTGAATTATATGTAATATCAGCCTGACCATTTGTATCTTCTTTCAGCTGCATATTGAGCAGAGACAAGGTCGTGTCTTTGAAGGATGGAATGAGGGGAAAATATATTTCCCTCCCACATACAAGTATTCAAACAATTCAGACAGGTATGCAGGCGATGAAAGACAATCAAAACAAAAGAGAAGAACTCCAGCATGGTAATCTTCTTTTCTACTAATGAATGAATACATGTAGTGGCAAATGTAAATGGAAACGAGAGGAGACAAATGAATAATGCTATAATCAAAAGAAATGTCCTGCATTATTTTGATACTATAACTATATCATTGTTTATGTTAATCTAATCCAAATTTTTTTTCATGAAGGTGTGATCGTATATTGTGGTATGGAAGAGGCCTCCGCCAACTATCTTATGTTCGTGGGGAATCAAGATTCTCGGATCATAGACCGGTTTATAGCTTGTTTCTGGCTGAAGTCAAGTCTGTTGGTCGTAACAGAATCAAAAAATGCTCTAGTTGCTCTAGTTCGAGGATTGAAGTAGAAGAGTTGTTGCCTCATTCACATGGCTACAGTTATACTGATTTGAATTTTTTTTGATAAATACTACAATATACGTTGATCAACCCCAATCGAAGAAACTGAATTACAGAAATAGCAAGTGTACAATACAAGGTAATTTCTGTCTAGCTCGAATGCCATTCACATTTTACAAAAGAATCAAACTCTGCTATTATGTATGCTTCCCTACAATTTAAATATTCAGTGAAGACAAGATACAATTTATTCACTTACACCTCTTTAGTTACAAAACTTTTTCCAAAAAGCATGTTTTATGTAATTGATAATACTGGCTAAAGCATTGGATCCATTTCATGGAACTAGTGCTTGGATTGTCTTTTTGCATTTAAGAATTTTAGGCACGCAGTTTGCACAAGTTCATGGAATATTTAGTCAATAGATTTCTTGACAGTAATGCATTTGACCGTGTCTATACCTTCCTAATAAAGCTTTTGGCTGAGATCTCTTGCGTGTCTTATTCTTATCCTTGGCTTGGTCCCCCCCTATTGTATTGTATTGTAGGTGGGCAATGCTCTGGGAAATTCTAGCCCCAACGGTGATGTTCACATTCTGTTGCTCTCACAGTCCCAAATAAGGTTGTCCTTTGCTTTCTCTCCTTTTCAAATCTTCTCTAGAATTAATTATTTTATTTATTTTTCCCTAAACCTCCTTGTTGCAGCTGCAGTGTTTGGCATATTAATTAATAACTCTGACTCAAATGCAAATAGCATCTCAATTCTCATCGACAAGGTAATGTAATATTTATTTATAGTTTACTCGTGTTACAACTCAGCAAGGAATAACTAAAAGTGAAAGTATCACAAAGTAGAAATAATCCATGTAATTTTCTTATCCACTCTTTGGTGTGTTGCAGGATCATAAAAAGAATTACCACCATGAAGGGTACTCATTGCTTGTATTAGAAAAGATATGTGCAAGTTCTGACGTATATGAAGCTTCTTTTCTCGTGGCAGCTAATGATTTCACTGAGAACCATTAAAGCTAATGAGTAAATTTTATGACTTTGTCTTCAACATGTAGTAGTGTTTTCTTTTTCTTCTGATTAATATGAAAGTTGCAACCAAAAGGAAAGAAGGAAATGCGCACAACATACATTGCTTTATTGGCTTTTATCAGTAAGTCATTATTTGTTGTACCCAATTCCAAATTATGACCCCTTTTTTTTATCTTTTACTTTGATTCTGATTCGGGTATGATTCTTTGGGCAACGTCAACACCTTTTCCGTCAATGTTTACTGTATGATGAATCCGGTGAATTTGGCCCATGCTTAATAAATCTTGGCATTGCAATTCCCTTTTGGCATTGCTATGTTTTAGAATATTTCATGATAGAATTTTGAAAAGTAGTTCTAATAAAGAATGACATAACTGCTATAGCGATGCAATAGAAAGAAAAGGACGTGCCAAAGTGCTTTGCTCATCCACCTATGTTGATCCTTTCAGAGAATTTATTTTCGGACCATAATAATAGTGCCTCTCATTTAAGTTGTCAAATCTCTCTGCACCATCAACTATTAGAGTAACCCATCCATATCAAAATAATTGTTAATTTGTTACGAAATATTTTAACCATAACATCTCATTGAACAAGTAACATGGTTTTGGGAGGTTTAGGATGTTATAGATTAATTACTTTTTCTTTTTGAAATAAATGCCCCTTCAAACCTTTTGTTAATATAAGTTATAAAATTTGATAATTTTTTTATAAGAAATATACGTAAAAATTTTCAACTAAAATGTTATTTTACTCTAAAGACCTTGAATTTGATTCACCACTCCACTTACCACTCACCATGTCAATCAGATATTCAGATGTTATGGTTAGAATATTTAATTAACTTTATTTATTAAATCAATGATAATTTTTTACATGAATGTAATTTTAGTTGGATCGGGCAATTATATTTTAAATGATGTGACAACGATGGATCGGGCAATCATACCATTTATTAAAATTTTAAATGATTTTAACAAATGGCTTATATTTTATGATTTCAAACATTTAATATTTTTTTATTTATATTTAAAAATTATTATTAAAGTTTTAGAAGTACTTTTTATTATATGAATGTATCATAAATATATTTCATTACCTAGTTATTAACCCTTGAAAAATATTTGATTTAAAGCATAATGTTGTAGTATTTCATAATAAACAAAAGGCTACTAATATTTTAGTACGTGTTTGATAGAGAAAAAAAGAAATAGGTGACAAATAAATGAGTAAAAAAAAATAAAAAATAGAGTAAAATTTTTAATTATTTAATAAAAAAATAAGTGAAAAATAAGATATACATATAAAAAGATAAGAAAAGAAATAATGTCTATCATTTTTTTAATTTTTTATCTCTTTATTTCTTCTCAACCAAATCTTTTAACTTATTTTTGTTATTTTATTTTCATTCCCCGCTTAGTATCTCTCACTAATTTCTTCTCGTCTAAACCAATCCTTAAAAAAAACTCTTATCATTGATATGCAGATGAAAGTTATATAGAAAAGTCTTATTTGATATTGATACGATAATGGTATTAAAATATAAAAAAATAGAAAATGCTGATGTGACAAAGATGGATGGGGCAATTATATCATATGCAGTGTAGATAGAGACTGCAAAGATACTGTGGCTATCATTGTTCTAACTTTCACTTTTTTACAACCCAAATGGAAACCTAAATGGAACCGAAAAACCAAAAAACAATGGAAGTGTTGGAAACTCGGAACTTGGAATTTGGAAAAGTAATGGGAAAGCAACTACCAACAACAATTTCCTAACAATAAATGGAGCCTTAATGGTTTTTAGTCACACACAAACTAGGTTTTCTGTGCCAACCCCACGCGCTCTTGCTCAGACTCAATCACAAATGCACTATATGTTCCACGTGTCACTCTCACCATCCATGCGTGCTTTTCACAGCCTTTTGTCTTCCGTGGGATATCTCACCCCGTATCGTACGCTTCAAACTTAAACATTCCGTAAAAAAGCAAATTTTACTACTACTTTTTTACTCTTCTAAGAGCAATAATTAGGTGATTAAACTTTAAGAATTTATTAAAACAACATACTCCATTACCAATGTATTTTTACCTTAATTTCTTCAAAAATTTTATTATTGTTAAATTTCACTATTATTTTTATTTTAATTAAGACATACATAAAAAAAAGGCATAAAAACGTACACCTTTTGTCGTAAAAATAAATAGAGAAAAAGAAAGAAAAAAATTATCGGAACTTTTAAATATAATATTGTTTTATTCGGTAAGTTAAAATTATAAAATGTTATAATAAATAGCCCTAAATTTGAATTTGAATGATAAATTTTGTATAAACTTAAAACCAAATATGTTTAATTGTTTAGTATTACTCCTTTAGTTTCTTTCTTATTTATCCATTTTCAGAAGAAAGAATTGGATCTATTTATTTCGTAAAAGTTTAGGAGAATATTAATATTATAATTTTAATCAAGTCCTTTTTATGTCTACAGAATATTTAAATATTTTACACACTAATCATAAAGATACAAAAATAATAGATGAAATCATGTGAGGAAAAAATATTTTATTTTTCAAAATATACAAATAAAATAAACAAAAAGAATTATAAGTTTTGAAAAGGGTGAATAATATATGAAAAACAAATTGTTAACCATATATCCAATGCATATCGATTAAAAATGTTAGATACATCTTACTTGTACACTATTTTAGTAAATAAATTTTTACATCATTAATGTGATAGATGTTTTATTTTTAATATTTCTTATTTATATATTGTTAATTTCTATTTTTAATATATTTGTTGACATTTATGAAATGAAAATTACAATTGTTATATCCATACATTTATATATTATATAAATGAGATACTTCTTTTTGGTGACTGTTTTCTTTTTTCTTTTTTATTAATATATTTTTTATTTTACTCAAGAACTAAAATGTAACTGCTCATAAAAATAATAATAATATTTTTTTAATGCAGGAAAAATAAATAAGAAAACATATTTATAGTTACTAAGTAAATGGAAAAAATTTATACATGTCCTTTTATAAAAGATTATTCATATTCAAAATGAATATAAATTGATTATTTAGTCTAGACATTTTGTGGTAACAATCTAGATAAGAACTCACTCTTGTTACTAAGGGAGACAAAAAACCTTTTAACCTGAAGACATTCTGGCAACGTGCCGCCTGAGTTTCTATATACTGTTACGAAAAATGGCAATTTAATGAGATTCTCTGAGCCTTTTTTCATATCATGTTCATATGTTCCCACTTTTCTTAGTACCACACTCCAGATAAGACCTGCTTCCTGGTTTCAAAATATATATATGAATGCTTCTTACTTCATTATTCAATGCCATCTTCATTTTCGAAATTGTTATTATGTCAAAACTATATCATTCCTTGCGTTGCAAAAACTATTTCTTTGGACAGAAGTGGATGGCACGTTTGGTCAATAAACAAATTTCAAAATTTAGGCTGTCAAAGACATTGACATGCAAAATCGATGTTTAGCAGTTGTCATAATGTATGTACGTACGTTTTTAATTCTAGGATGGTATACTGGTTCAGTTTATAGTGTTTATTATTAGCATTATTCTAGAAAAACACATTAAAGTAAGTATAACTGTATAAGCGCCAACTTTATAAAAATCTTTCCTCAATTGATGTAACTGAAGAAAAGACTAACAAGGTTTTGATTCTACCTAATGGAGCAATGGTTTGAGTTAAAAAGATAATCCTAAGTACCAGGTAGTAATTGATTTGTATCTGCATCAATCTCAAAATGTTGTGATTAGTTTGTTTGCCATTGTCAAATCTCGGAATCAAAATATGATACCAGCCAAAGCAAACACCTTGAAGAAACTGAATAAAGAAAGATAAAATGCGTGGCAAATAAAAGTGAAGATTTATTAATTTTGTAATGTTTTAAAAGTGAAATAATTAAAAGTGGGGACAAGGGGTTGACAGTTGACACACTTGTGTTTGTATAGTATGCTTTTGGCGGACACAAAAATACAGAAGATGCCAAAGAGAAGCAGTGCCGGGCTCTCTTTTCCAAAAACTTCAAAGTAAATTACACTATTTATTTGACCATTCTTATATTCCTTTCGTTAATTACTCCCTCGATTTAAAATATCACTAGTACTAGAAGTACTAAGTATCTTTCATTTTAGATTTAATTGCAATTACTTCTCCTTCATCAATTTATGTGTAGTTTTTTCTCTTTTGTTGTAGTCAGTCTCTGTTTCTTTTTTTACTCAGGTTCATATTATTTGTTGTTGTAGTTTTTTTTTTTTTTTTTTAAAAATTTTTTTTCTTTTTTTGTTTCAAATA
>NW_017984321.1:24672-43871 GCF_000340665.2 Cajanus cajan
TTTTTTTTTTTTTTTTTTAAAAATTATGTGTCGTTTTTCAGTATCAATGAATTTCTTTCAATTTTATGTTGGTATTATTGGGTTATCATTTTAAATAACTAGTATTTCTCTTCTTTCAAGTCATGTACTTTAACGGCCATAGTCAACGAAAAAAAAAGTTTCATTTTAAGAAATTGAACCCAAAGTAGAATTAAAAAATTAGAATTGGTTGTTCTGTGTCTAAAAATAGAATATCATAATTATAATTTAAATATTTTTTGTTATTATTGTTATCAATTTTATAAAATTATAAATTATTTAAGAATTAGTTTGGATAAAGGAGTTTTGAATAAAAAATTCTATTTAATAGAGAGAATTATGTATTTAATCTATCAAATTTTTTTAAAGAAGATTAATTTTTATATTCGAGGAAAATATTTTTTTATAATGAATAAAAAATATAAATTTGTGGATATTTAAATTACAAGTGCACATTATAATTTGTATTAAATGTGATTTTTTTTATAAATATTAAACTTGAATTTAAGTTTATAAAAAAGATTAAATTATACTTTTAGTTTTCTATTTTTGTCAATATATACATTTTGGTCTTTTTATTTTAAAATAGAGACATACAGATTCTCTATTTCTAATATCAGGTTTATATTATTTCTTCCATTTTAGTGGTATTCCTCCAAATAATTAACCTCCATTTTCTCTATCCATCGAAGAACTTCACCTGCTTAAATAATTAACCTCCATTTCTGCTTGTGTTTTTAGGAGGGACATTTGGTTTATTTATTTTATAGCGCATGCATTCATTTTTCCTACACAAGTTTTAATCACCTTTGAGTAATTAACCATGCATGAGTAGAAATTCATTCCATTTTGTTAACACACACATAGATACAAATATGTTCATATAAATATGAATAAAAATATACATATACACGTGTCTCATTGAAATAAATCTTAGTTCTGGTAAAATTATAACATATGTAGTCAGATTCTGCAAATTTAAACTACATGTTATTGCACTATTGAAATAAAATCTTGGTAAAATCATAAAATACTTAGTCACCACATATTATTGCACTCAAATTTTCTTTTATCATATTGTGAGATTCGTTAAGAGCATCTCTCTACAAGTTCTCTCATATTGCATTACATTTTGTTCTCTCAAAATATGCATGTCAAGCAAGAGAGTAAAATATTGTAAATGGATTGGACCTAACTCAATTTTAAAAGTTAACTTAAATTAAAGAGGATGATTGCTCAAATTTTATAAAGAATATTTTAGTCATATTCTTACTTAATATAGAACTTTTTAACAATTAACACAACGTACCTTTACAGTTTACACCCACTAAACATATGGGTGGCTCAATATCAAGGCTAGATGTTAGCCTTTTATATTTTATAAAATAAAAATGGACTAAGTTTAACTCTAGCCCAAAATTAGGTTAATATAGAGTTAGCCAAGAGCAATTTGTTTCTAATATTATGCATGGTGTAAGAATTTATCTAATTTCAATATTCAGTCATCGATCTTTGGAAGTTCAGTTTTTATTCAATCATGTTTTAACTAATGACATGGAATTAATCACCATAAATGTCACGCACCAATACAATTTGGAATACTTGAATAATCATTCCCCTTAAGTTAGTAATTTTTTTTGGATTGATCAGTTAAATCCATTTTTAATAATAATAATAAAAAAAAAAAGATATATGGATCAAAGTTCGTAGCTGTAAATCACGTGAATGGTGTCCTATGATTCTTCCACAGAATTAATTAAGGTTGCTTCCCACGATGAACATGGCATGTGTAACATAATGCATAGGGACCAAACCGTAGGAGAGTTGCACTTTTCATGTAAATAATTAAATTGTTCACCTACTTTATCAGATTCTCCCTTCCTCTGCCACCGTCGAGACCCTACCAAGGCTTGGCCACCATTGAAGTGCTACCCCACGTACAGGGCTAAATGCCCAATATACCGTTCCTTAATCTGGCTCATGTTGCGTTTACTCATGCACGATTTCCCATTCAACACATTCATTTAATTTCTACAATAAAACAAATTTTCAGTTTCTAAAAGTAATTACTACTATTACTGTACATAATGAAAGTGGGGTATGCTGAGTGAAGGAAAATGAGTTACCATTTATGAGCGAGTTATTGCCTACACCTTTTTCTAACCATTGATAAATTATATTAGTTGGTGTTAGTTATGCTTGAGCTTGACAATAACGGTTATATAAAGACGAGTTAAATAATGCTATATGTACGTAGTACAAACCATATCATACCAACTCGACAACGAATGACATGAAGAACACATCCATAATAATTAATGAACTCATATGATATGCAATTTTCAAGTTTCATTACTCAAACGTCATATATAATTAAACAAAAAATGATTTTGTGAATCAATGCGTTTAGAATAACATTTGTTAAAGAAATAAAATGAAAAATATAAACTAAAAAATATTTAGTATGTTTAAATTAAAATTTTATTAAATAATTTAGCAGTGAACAAAACTTAATCAGAGTTGCAGTTCCATTTCCATATTATTCACTTATAATTAACGTAAGTCCCATTAATATATATTTACAACAATACTATATGCGAATTATAACAAAGTTTTTTTTTTTTTTGTAATTTTAGACAATTTAAATATAGTTGATTAATGTTGTTATTTAATCAGAATTAAAATTTTACCTTAGTAATATGTATAAATATATATTAATGAGATCTTTATTAAATATAAATATATAATAACAAGAATTTTTTTTAATCCTAATTGAAAAACAATACCTAAATTTTGCCAAGTTTTAATTTTTACTATAATTCATTAATACTCTATAATTCCTTGTTAAACAAAAAATACGAACGCCATCAATGATTCCATTTCCTCAATAATTGGTTGGACAATAGATGATGAACTCACGTCATGAGCTCCTCTGGGACCTGACCATCCCATCCCCATTCCCATTCCCATGCCTGTTTGCTTATGCTGTCACTGTGTGTGCCTCAATATCTCGTCTCCTATGCAATTTCTTGGATAACCAAGTGACGCAATAGAAAAATGGAATTACCTGGTTTAATATCTGATCATTTGAAACTGATTCGTGTTTTTTTTTTTTTTTTATAAAGGGTAATGTTTTCCATCCGAAGTACTTATTGAGATTCATTTAAGACATTGGTCTCTCTTTTTTTTTTTTTTAACCTATGCATAGTTTAATATACACGAAACCCGAGGATTGAATAAGTTTATGTAGTGGAATTTAATAATAACTAAATTCAAATCAAAATAAAAGAAAGGCTTGCGTGGGACTGTACAATCGACCAACATAGATGCAGCCCTTTTATATATGTTTTTTTTTTCAATTTCATGATAAATGTTTGAATTCACTTTTATACGTAATGCATGCGAGGCGAGGGTTTTGTTTTGTGCACTTCAACATGCATCGGTCGGAGTTTGGCCTTTTTGGAGTGGACCACTTAATCATGATTATCAAATTGACAAGTGCTGCTGCTAAAAAAAAAAAAAAAAAAGTCTTACCTGCAACTTTGAATTGCATTAATTCGCATTGGATTTGCATACTCGATATCGATAGTCGATACCCTTATATAGGACACAGTGGTGTGGGGCACTCATGATTCATGAATATTCATGAAATGAAAGAGCCTAGATCATAGCTTCAGAATTATCACTAAATGCCAAACGTTTTGCTTCCAGGATCATCATTATATCATTATTTTTAGCCATTATGCCGCAATTTTCACTGCTTATAATATGCTATTCATATATATCACTCGTAATCAAGTACTACCAACTAACCAATATATGTGCAAAAGACTATATTATATATATAAAAGAAGCCCTAATACATTCTGATTTTTAAATTAATTAAATAATATTTGAGCAATTGAGCACTCTACCCGAACAAGCCCTTATGTTAGTTTATAAAAAAATTAAAATACCTAATCGATCACATATTTAATTTTACATTAAAAAATAATTTTGAGTTTTAAAATTAAGCTCTGAAAGGGGAGACATGGTGATCCGATCTCAATTATTGTCTCGCGTCTCAAAAGGTAAACGTTGGTTAAGTGGTAAACGTTGATATATGATGTTTAATAGGAAGTTTCATTGGGAGAGACAGACACATTTTGCAGAGAAAGAATTCTGATTTCTGACAACATTGACGCACGCTTGAAAGTTGCACAAAGAGCTATGATAAAAGTTCATTGGCTTTGGAAGGCGTCAAAAGCTAGCTAGATCTGACCAGTACTACTCCACTTCTACCTCACGCCAATGCCATCATCTTTTCTCAATCACACACACACACACAGAATCATGTACATGCAAAACAAAACAAAACCAAGTTTCCCTTCCTTCTTTTTCCTCATCACTTCTTGCTTTCCCATCATCCATTGCAACAGATTCTTTCACAATTTTTCGGTATCAACGATTAAGTTCTAACACGGGCTTTCTTTGCACAGCATCGTGCAAAGGAATTTCAATTTCTTTCTTCTCGACCTGTGACTCCTTAATTTCTAGGATTGTACACGTTGTTCACTGGAGCTTAGTAAAAGTGTCTGTCCTGTAGAAGTAGCATCAAAACAGCAAAATCCAAAACAGATAATAGGCATGAATATGTATCTCATCAGCAATAGAATGACCCAATAACGAGACGTGTGTATACGCAAGCTAGCCAGGTCTAGTCTAGCGAGGCATGAACCATAATAAGACAATGAACATGTATAGAATATATTGGTCGTTATACTATGCATAAATGTACATGGTGATGTCACGATTGGGCCATCGTATAGTATATTGTATCTTAAATATGTCTGATTTTTTTTGCTTGTTAAACAAGGTATCAGTGGGCAGGATATATATGAACTTAATGGTGTTCAATATTCACAAGACAAGAGGGACACAGGAGCATTAATGGGTAAACAATTAATTTGGGAAGTCAACAAGGCAATATGAAATTAAATAAAATTTATTAAACCCTATATATGGTCCTACATGAATTCATATACTAGCAGTGTTGCAGTGCAGTGTGGGTACGTATGATATATATGAAGGGAGAGTGATATCATGGTTGCGTAGGATCACTGCTCATTTTGCTGCAGCCACGTGCATGTAGCTCGTGTTTTCCTCCGTGAAGGTTGTTTTCCATTCTGAGTTACTGTGTTCAGTAAGTACTACTACTATTATAGAGCAAAGTCCTTTATTTGCATGCTTTTGTCCCTAGCTTCTCTTGTGCTGTGTTGTTACTCACAATTCAAAATCACAATGCTCTGTCTGTGCTGCTGCATATATGTTGATTAAAGAATGTACGTCATGGATTGTTTCATCCGTGAAGGCCGTGGAAGTGGGTCTATGTATATAATATCTTTTGGTATATGTAGTATATATATGGATCGATTCCTCTGAATCAACGTCCTTGCTGCCACCGGGTTATGTGGATTTGGATGCATCAGCGTCTATTTGATATACCTAAATTAATGGAGTAGTACGAAATTAAAATATATATACAAAATAGTAATACTATATAACAATTTATCCGATACATGAATTAATTATTTACAAATTAGTCACCTGCCCGATTCCTGCCCCAATTTAAAAAGGGTACATACGTACATACGAGGTGTTTTTGTAGGAGAATTTGTTAAGTTTTCAACTAATCTATGGTTGGAAATGTTATATTCTTATATTTGGTATGAAAATTTCAAAATCATTTTAAGAAATCTAACATTTTTAGATTTTTTTAGTTAAGTTTTTCACTAAAACTTTTTCATGAATGGATTTTTTTTTTTTGTAATTGTGTCTTTCATTCTCGAAAATATTTTAGACATATATATCGAACATATTCAAAACATTGTCAGAAATCATAATTCTTAGGAAAATGAGATGAATTTATAATAAATATAACTTATAAGAGAGGAATAAGATGAAATAATTAGGGAATAAAAAAAAGTCCATTGTAGAGAAATTAATCAAATTTTGTAAATTCACAATACATAGTGCACTAACCAAGTTAAAATATATCATTAAATTCAAATAAATGAATAATGCTCAAATAAAGCAAAACGATTAATAAAGAATTTATATAATTATATGAATATAAGTTACTGATTTTTTTAAACCCCGTTTCTAAATTTATTTTATAATTAATTCATCAATTTCACATGTATTTTCCAAATATTATGTGCATTATTAGGTATCAGACATTATTATGATGAATTCGCGGTGTTAAGCTTTTTTTCTTGCATGTAAAAATATAAGGTTAAAGCAAAAATTCAATGGGAATTAGCCAAGAGTGAATAGACAAACATATTATCAAGTCAATACCCAAAACATAGTATAAGTAATAAAAATTGAATACTATGGCGAGAATTAAAGTTTGAAAAGATGAAGATAATCGAAGATAGAGTTTTGGACAGAGAATGAGAATAGGGTAGGCTTACGTAGGTTAGGTATAAATGTAAAGCCAGGGAGGGGGAGGGCTTAGCCTGGAAGTTAATGCTGCGGTGGTTGTGAGTTGTGATGGCGGGGAAAAGTGGCGTTTGTGTCGTCATCTCTGGTAATCTGTGCTTCACGGCATCCGCTACAAAAAAGCATGCAATTGCTTCATGACATCATCAGGTAGGCCGTGACAATATTTTAGAAAAGATTGTCGCAACTTTCTAACATAACCACCAAATAATCTTACGGAGAAAGCACGCAACAATTATGTTAGGATTGAACGTAAAACTTAGAAAGGAAACCGGAGAGTAAATATTAATTCAAAAGAAATTTATCATTCATCACATGTTCCAAGTTACAAATCTAATGATTAAAAGATTAAAATAAGCTATCGATCAAAAGATCTCAATTATTCAAGGAAGAGATCTAAACTCTTAGGAGAAAAAAAAACAATTGTAAGCAAAATGGACTCAAATCTTGGAATAGTCCGATAATTAGATTGGAACTTTTCTCTCTCTCTTGGGCCTATTATGGTTTAGGCCCTCACTATTGCTAACAATGGCCCAATCTGCAAGGGAAGCAGGGAAGTCTTGTCCTCAAGACACAGCCTACAGCCTATCATAGAGAGGCACACAAATTGTACTTGTAATGTGTGACTTAGATGAAAGATGAGGTAGCTGATGTGGATAGAAAAGGATGGAGCTTGCACTAAGAGCAACTCCAATGAAAATTGCTTGTCCCGTTTCTTGTTTTAAGGGATAGTTTCTTCCTGTTGAAGCACTCCTACGTAGTAATATGAGTTGCTTGAAGAAGAGGAAGAGTCGCTTCTACAAGCAATTGTTGCTTAATAATTAAAAAATAAATTTCTGTCCCCTTCCATGCCTAACCGAATACTAGATTTGGGGGGGGGAAAGAGATCAGAACAATGAAAAACCATAGAAAATAAGAAATTAGAAGATCCACAACAAAATAATAGATCTAGAACAAGAATAATAGATCCACAACAATAGTAACAGATCCGGAACAAAAGCAAAATTAAACTGGAAAAAAAAAAGACAAAACGAAGAAGGGGAAGGTATAGAGAGGCTGAGGGTGAGGCGGGGGTTTGACGGTGGCAGGACTTGACGACGGAGGCACGGGGTTTGACAATGACAGGGCTTAATGACGATGGGGCTTGGGCGCAACGGGGTTGGGCTGGCAAGGTGAGGGTTGCCTGGCGAGCGAGGTTAGGCTGGCGCAGCGGGGCTAGGCTGACCATCGGGGCTAGGCTGACGCGACGGGACTGTGTTGGGGCGACGGGTCTAGGCTGGCGCGAGCACGACGAAGAGAGGATGGTGCAACAGGGGACAGGAGATGGAGGAGAAAGGAAGAGAGCAGTAGGGAGATGGGAAGTGAGGGGAGAAAAATGAAAAATGAGAGAATGAGTGAGTGATGGAGAAAAATAGAGAGTGAGAGGAAGAGAGTGATGGACATTGCGTTGAGAAATTTTTTTTAAAAAAAACTAAATCAAAGAGCCGTTGGGCTTAAATTATAAAAAAAAAAAGCCGTTTGAAATAGCCGTTAGGCTTAATATTTAAAAAAAAAAAATTATCACTATAAATATTCATCAATTCAATTAAAAAATTTGCACCTCTTTAACTCTCTTCTACTTTTATTCTCCTTCTTAATCTTATCTTGCTTGTTTTGCTCTCAAAGATGGATCCTAACCAATACAATTATCATTTTTTTTAATTCTTTCCAAAATCAACCACTACCGACGAGTGCAAATTCTCAAATTCCTTCGCAATATGTTATGTATTCTCAAAATCCACCACCTTATTGGTTAACACCACAATATTATATGTATCCAACACTTCCACCTAGTGATAATTCTCATGGACCACAATTTTTAAGTCAACCACCACCTCTCACCAACCCAAATGCATGTTATAGGCCTTCTCCTCTACACAATATTGACACTTCCAACAGTGAACCTAAATCACCAATTGGTCTCGATGGAATTCAACTAGATGGAAGTGCATGAAATTCGTCAACAAAAAAAGTTTGTGTTCCATTCACAGTTCAAGAAGATATTATTCTCGTGGGTCATGGGTCAATACGTCGAAAGATTTAATCATAGGAGTTGATCAAACGTTACGACAATATTGGTCGAGAATCACAGAAACATACAACAACGATGAAGACCGTGGCGAGTTCATAGAGAGAGAATCGACTCAACTAAAGGCACGTTGGAGTCAAATTCATCCTGTAGTTTAAAAGTTTATTGGTTGCTACAAACAAGCAATTAGTCAAAAGAAAAGCGGGAGTTCGGAGAAAGATGTCATGGCATTCGCACATAAGATTTACACCCAAGATACATGTACAAAATTTGATATGGAGCATGCATGGGTCATTTTGAGAGATGAACCTAAATGGCAATCTGATTTCGTGTAACACAATTCAGAAAGAGGGAAGGTAACGTCTACAGGTGGTTACTTTTCATCTTCTAACACTAAGACACCCATTGAACTTGATGAATATGAGATACCAATGCCAACATCCCATTCGATAGGACAAAAGGCAGTGAAAACGAAGGCCAAAGGAAAAGAAACTTCTAGTACTAATGTTGTTGATTTTTCTGGCATAGAAAATGCAATAAAGGAGAAAAATGCCTATGCATCAAGACTAATTAAGTTGAAGGAGGCACAAGAAAGACGTTTGGCATATGAAACCATAATGAAGGATACTTCCAACATGAATGAGACTCAATGTGAAGTTCATAAGAAGTATTGTAACTATCTTAAACAACAATATAGGTTTTAATTTCTTTTAGGGTTTAGGGAAGTATTTGAGTTTTAATTTCTTTTATTATTGTAATTCAAATTCTATTGTTATGAAACTAGCCGTTATAAAACTAGCTATTATGAAAATAGCCATTATGAAGCTATTTATATGTAGACTTTGTCATCCAATCTTGATCATTCTCACATCTTCTCACACAAAATCCCCATTTATGCTTCTTCGATTTTTAGATAGATACGTAATGGAGTGAAACAACAATTTAGATGATCCAAACATCAATTTAGATGATCTTTTGGATCAATTCATAGTTGAGGAACTTCAAGACAACATTGACAAAGAATTGATTCGATTGATGATACAAATCTATCAACAACAACTTTCCAACACCACAAGGTCAAACCAAACAAGGAGGTTAGTTCATTGAAATTGTGAGGAATATCATGAACGACTGTTCAATGACTATTTCTCTGAAAATATGGTATACACAGAAACTCAATTTCGAAGACGGTTTCGTATGCGACGACATGTGTTTCTCCGAGTTGTAGATGTCGTAAGCAATCATGATGAGTACTTTCGAATGAGGCTTGATGCAATGCATAGAAGGGGCCTATCATCGTTGCAAAAGTGCACAACTGCTCTTCGTATGTTGGCTTATAGGACACCTGCTAACTTTGTGGACGAGTATATTCGAATTGGTGAAACCACTACAGTGGAGTGCTTACAAAGATTCGTGAAAGGAATTTATGAAATATTTGGGGGTAAGTATTTGAGACGCCTTAATAACGAAGACATTGAATGACTACTACGAATGAGAGAGGCACGAGGGTTCCTAGAATGCTAGTTCAATTGCCTGTATGCTCTAGGAATGGAAGAATTGTCCAGTTGCATGGAAAGGTCAATTTTGTCGAGGTGATCATGCCAACACAAAAATCATTCTTGAAGTTGTTGCGTCGCGAGAGTTGTGGATTTGACATGCATTTTTTGGCACTACAGGTTTGAATAATGATATTACTGTGTTAAATGCATCTAAAGTATCTAACAAAGTTCTTTTAAGAACTGTTCTAATAGTGCAATACACCGTGAATAGAACCCAATACAATATGGGTTACTATATAGTAGATTGCATATATCCGAACTTTGCTACATTTTTCAAGACCATCTCCATGCAACTAGGAGAAAAAAAGAAATTATTTGCCCAATGACAAGAATTAGCAAGAAAAGATGTAGAACGTGCATTTGGAGTGCTTCAATCTCGATTCAGAATCATACGAGGTCTGACATTTTTTTGGGATGCCATGGTAATGAAAAATATAATTTATGCATGTATCATATTGCATAACATGATTGTTGAGGACGAATGAGTCACCTATCAAAATTATATTGATTATGATGGTGTAGATGATGACATGTCAAGATCTGAAATATCTGTAGGTGCTCATCCCAATTTTAGATCAACATACCTTCAAAGGAGAGTAGACGTTCATGAGAAACGAATACACTGCCAACTTCAAACAGATCTTATTGAACATATTTGGGAATGTTTAAGAAATAATAATGATGAAAATTAATTTCGTATAATGTTATGTATTTACTATTGCTTTATTTTATTTTTTAATATCTACTTATTATGTATTTTTTCTCATAATTTATTTTCTTTTATTGTAGTGCAATTTTCCTTTTTAATAAAAATTTAAATTTTATTCATAAATGATTAGAAAAAAAAAATTATAAAAGCTCAGTTTCTTAAAGTTTCTTATCATTGGAGTAAATTTATGTTTGAGTTGTTTAATGCTGACGTGACACATTGAGGATCACTTTTTACACTTTTCAATGTCTAAAGCAACTCAAATGAATTGCTTCCATTGGAGATGCCTTAAACTTGTTGTGTTAGTCAAAGGGTTTGAGTTAGAAATGTCTTCATAAGTGGAGTTAGGTGTCAACATGGGCATGGCAATAGGATTCACCTAGAAATGGTGCAATTCTTTTGGGAAGTTTTGATGAAGTACCGAGGTGGTCTCATTTGTCTTCTCCAAGGTCATTTCATAAAGGTAACTTTAGTTCAAGATTTATTGGCTTGTTGAACCATCTAAAGGCGTGTGTGTTTTAAGGTTTTCTTGATGCTAGCTAACAATTGTTCCCTGTTTTGTAAGGTTGTTGCAATGTTCGGAGGAGACAAGGAACCACGGTGGTAGCCTACTAGGGTGGAAGTTGGTTGATTGTACAATGCCTAAAATGGGGAAGTTCTTATGGTCGAATGGTGTGTGAAGTTGTACTAATATTTAACTAGATGGAGAAATGAGAACAACTTTTTAAGGTTCTGGCTCGTGAAACAGTGGAGGTATGCCTTAATGGAACGATTTAATACCTTAGTTTGACCATTCATTTGGGGGTGGTAAGTTGAACTATGCTTCAAGGTTGTGCCTTGAACTTTGAAGAGATGCATCCAAAATGAACTAAGGAAGATGGGGTCGTGATCAGAAGGGATAGAGCTAGGAATATCGTGGGGGTGAATGATCTTTGTAGAAAAATAGTGGGCAATTGTGTGCACATGTTTTGTGCTTCAAGAATGAAGATATGGTCTCTGAAGTATAACAATCCCTGGCGAAAACAATCAATATGGTTGGGTTAGTTTGTGTTTTGGTGAGGAGAACTTATGTTTGTAGATGTTGGATGATGAGAGGAATGGGTGAAGAGATAATGGTTAAGAGGGTGGCTTTAGTTTCAGGTCTAGAAAGTGTATCTGCGACCACATTCTACTTGCTTAGATAATAAAAAACTTCATAGTTGTATCCTATTAACTTGGTAATCTATTTCTGTTGTTCTAAGATATGAATATTTTGGGATAGAAGGGTTTTAAGGCTCTTTTAATTAATGTATATATGAAAATGATAATAAAACAAACAGTGATGCCATTTTTGAATAATTGTAGTGACGATGAACAACTCTCTGGTGTAGACTTATGCAACTTATATGCGAGAACAAAGCTTCTAGCTGAAAAATGCAATGGGATGCTTATGTTGAGTAAGAACAACGCCCACTGCAATGGCAAACATGTCATTTTCAATGATGAAGGTGGTAATGAAGTCTGGTAGAGTGAGCATAGGCTCAATAGTAATTGTTGTTTGTAATATTTTAAATGCCTTTGTAGCTTGATCATTCCATGTAAAAGAATGCAACTTAAGTGACTTAGTGGGAGGAGTAATGAGAGACATTTATCCAAGAATGAACTTCTTGTGAGACCCAAGAACCCTCTAAAAGTCATGTGTGAATGTGGTTGGGGCCACTCCAAAATGACATTAATTTTGTTTAGATCTGAAGCTACATCATGACCTGAAATGAGATGGCCTAAATATGATACCTAGTCAACTCCAAAAACACATTTTGAAAAGTTGGCAAAATATTTGTTAGTTTTAAATCTAGGATAATATTTAAATGTGCTAAATGATTTCTCATACAATTACTATAAATATGAATATCATCAAAGTAGACTAACACAAATTTTTGCAAATAAGGCCTAAGTCATTCATAGTAGATTGAAATGTAGATGGAGCATTAGAGAGACCAAAGGACATTACTAAAAATTTGTAGTGACCATCATAGGTTCGAAAAGCCGTTTTGAGAGTGTTAGGAGGGCGAAACAAAATTTGATGGTAACCCAAACATAAATCTATTTTAGAAAAACTTTTTGCAGAACCAAGTTCATCTAATAATTCATCAATTGTAGGAATAGGGAACCAATCTTTAATGGTCAATGCGTTAATGACTCTATAATCAACACAAAACCACCATGTGCAATCCTTTGTTTTTTACCCAAAAAAACTAGGGAAGAATAGGGGCTAATGTTGCAATGATGATGCCATCTGTTAGCATATCCTTGATAAGTTGTGTCATGATTTCCTTTTGGGAGTGTGGGTATGGTTGAGAATCGAGTTGATATGGTGAACATGTGAACTAGGGGGTGGTAAGCCATGGGGAGAGGTAAAAACATTTTGATAAGGGTTGTGATGAGGGTTATGGAAAAAAGAAAAGGATGTTATGATGGTTGTGGGTTGAAAGGAAAGAATATGGTAGGATGAAATGGAGTCAGTGCACATATAGTGACAAAGTTGAGTGAAAGAAGCAAAGTGGGGTTGGGTAGTAGGTTCCCTTTTAATGGATATAGTGGTATTGTTATGCATAAAAGTGAGTTGAGGAATGGAAAAATATGCCTGGATGAGCCCTATTGGACGAAGCTATTCAATGCCTAACATAACGTCTACACCTTGTAAAGCTAGCAAATAACAAGGAATGTGAATGTGTGTTGTTGAAATGATATAGGAATTGTAGGACAGAGACCGAAGCAAGTAATGTGTTCACAATTACCTACCATCATAGAAAAAAGGTTAGTAGCATGAGAAAGTAAATTCAAATGGTGAGCTATATAGGGTTGTAAAATATTATGAGAGTTGCTTATGTCCACTAAAATCATAACTGCAAGTCCATTGATAAGTCCTTTGAATTTTAAAGTCTGTGGAAATGGTAACCTTGTAAGACCTTGATTGGAAAGTTGGAGGTGTATGGAATTAGGGTGTTGCTTTCAATTGAAATTGCAAAGGAGTAGATTTTGGTGTAGGAAGGTCATCATAAGAAAGCAATATAAGGAACTTGGGAGGAGAATACTTATGAGCTTGAAAATATTTTTCCTCACAATAATATCAAAGACCCTCTACACGACACTCTTGAAGTTGACTCAGAGATAAATGTTTGAGGGAAAGGTTGGATTAAAGTAGTGTTTTAGGGAAGGAATGTGGTTGAGGCGAATTGGAGGGAAACAACGTGGTGTAGGACTTGGGGTTAGTCCATTTAGTGGTTGACGAAGAAGGGTAGGGATCATTAAACTTAGCTTTAGATTCACAGATCTTGTCTTCAATGAGTTTAGCCAATCTTATTGCTTGAGTGATGAATATTGGACGTAAAATTGCCATTTCATTTTTGATCTCCAGGTTTTAACCTGAAACAAGACAATTCAAAATATTTTTAAGAATGAGACCACTAGTTCGATTACAAAACTTTTCAAATTGGACTTGGTATTTGAAAACAGATCCCGTTTCCAAGGCTTTGGTAAAACTGGTCTAGTTAGTGAGTTGAAGGTTGTGGTGCATCCATTTAAAACAACTTAAAAAATCTCCTTTCATATAAAATGAAGCTAGGGTGAGACATTGATCCACAAAACTTGATAAAATGTGAAAAATTGGTCTGCCTAAAAAAAGCTAGTTAAGAGGCTCATCAAGGTCTTCAAAGGGATTTAGCTGATGTTTAGGTAGTTTGAGGGAGTTATGAATGGTTGGAAAATGAGAGGGTGTTGTAGATTGAGGGTGCGTAATGTGCAATGAGGAATGAACTTGTGTGGAATACAAAGGAGGTTGAGTATAAGCTCTGAAGCACGGATACGTGAAATCTGATCCCGTATCCGTATCGGATATACAGATACATTTTGATACGTGAAAGATACGTATCTCATTCGTATCCACAATGATTTTATTAAAAAAAGAAAAAAAGAAAAAATATTTTCCAGATTTGTTCCACTACGAAAATATTATTCGGAAATCAACCATAAAATAGCAAGAAAACACAAATTTGAGAGGGAGATACTTTGCATTCCAAAGCCAGATAGGATTTGTTGCTGCGTTTAGGTACCGAATCGGACTTAGAAGACAACCGCACACCAGTGACCCAGGTAAAGCATATAATCTCCTTTTCTCTGTTATTCTTCCGGTCATGCACAGTGAGATGGAAACCTAAAGAGGATGTGCACTGCACAGTGAGTGCGGCTCTGGTCTCGACTTTTGGGGTGAAATCGGAGACTATTTTGGCTTTACGCTTTTCTCCTTTTCTACTTTTCAGTTTTCTCCTATTTTGACTCTATGCGTTGCTTTCTGATGTTGCATATATATTTCACTTTTGCGTATATATTCCTTTTCTCCTGTGTTGTGCAATCAGTGACATATGCTTTATGATAAATTTATAATATTAAAATATAATATTAAAATAAGTTAAATATTTAAATACTAATTAAAAGGTGCATATAATATTAAAAAAATTAAAATGTAAGCAAAATACTTTTGAGTCTGTTGCCATTTCACTTTTTTTTATTTTTTTTATTTTACTGTGCTGTTTGTACCTTTATTTAATTTTATAATTTATTTAAAAATATAAAAGATGTTAGCATAAAATTATTAATTTTATGAATATTAAAAAATGGATAATTATTTTAGTAATTATACACGTTTAGGACAATTACTTACCATTTTTTATATTTAATTTTTATAATTTATTTAAAAAAAATTTAATTTTATATAAAACTGTAAATTAATAATAATTAAATTTTTTTTTAATTCTTTTTTAGCATCTCTAAAATGTATAAAAAATTGTAACAAATTTTTAATTTCTAGTTTTTAAACTAACAAAATTTCAATCTCACATACATGTTTTTTTTTAAATTTTAATTATCTTTCTTAATTTTAATTTTAATTATCTTTCTTAATATTTAATTTATTATTTTAATATTTTCAAGTTATAGTGTCTTTTTTGAAATTACTTAATATTTTATAATTTATATTTTTATGATTCATATTTCAGAGTGATTAAAATTTTTAAGTTTTGTAATTTATTTAACAATTAACAATTTAACATATATATACTTTTTTTTTCTGCAGAAGCATAAAAATTATTTATTTATGATGTCAAAGCAAATGCTTCTAGTTCTGATTCTAATAACAATTCTAAAATTCCTAGTAAGTTCGTTTCTGCCGATGTTGTACAAGATGATCTTGCTCCTCTTTGGTGTTATGTTAGCATATTAGATAAAAGTTCAGAAGGGGGAGGAAATAAGAGTTGGTCTTGTAATTTTTGTCAAAAGGTTTATAAAAGTTCTTATTCGAGAGTTAAAGCTCATTTGTTGATGATTTATGGAACTGCAATTTCTGTGTGTGCAAGTGTAAATGATCAATATTTGGTTGAATTGAAATCAATTGTTGAATTGGCTGAAAATAATGTGAAACCTAAGCATGTCCCATTACCTACAGAGAAAATGCATCAGAATTCTTTATTGAAAAAGAGAAAAGTTGGTCCTTTGGAGAAAGTATTTAATTTAGAAAATAGAGATAATCTCAAAGCTCTCATTGCTAGAATCTTTTATTCTTCTAGATTGCCCTTCAACCTTGCCAGAAACCCCTATTATGTGAATTCTTATTCATTTGCTGCAAATCACATGCTTAATGGTTTTCTCCCTCCTGGATACAATGCCTTGAGGAAAACTCTCTTACAACAAGAGAAGGCACAAGTTGAGAGGTTACTTAAACCTATTAAATCGACTTGGAATGAAAAAAGTGTTAGCATAGTATCTGATGGATGGACAGATGTCCAAAGAAGACCTTTAATTAATTTTATGGCTACAAGTGAGGGGGGTCCAATATTTTTAAAAGCTATTAATGCTTCTGATGAGATTAAAAACAAACATTATATGGCTGATAAGATGATAGAATTTATAAAAGAAGTAGGAGAACAAAATGTTGTTCAAATTATAACAGATAATGCTCCTGTATGCAAAGGTGCTGGAATGATTGTTGAAATTTCTTTTCCTAAAATTTTTTGGACTCCTTGTGTTGTTCACACATTGAACCTTGCATTGAAGAATATATGTGCTGCCAAAAATACTGAAAGGAATGAGGTAGCTTATGCTGAATGTAATTGGATTACTCAAGTTGTTGATGATGTTTCTTTTGTTAGGAACTTTATCATGAATCACTCAATGAGATTGACAATTTTTAATCACTTTTCACCTCTAAAATTGCTTGCTATAGCGGAAACACACTTTTCATCTATTCTAGTGATGTTAAAGAGATTTAAACTTTTGAAAGGTGCTTTGCAATCGATGGTTATTAGTGAATAATGAAACTCTTATAGAGAAGATGACGTGGGTAAGGCCCAAGCTGCAAAAGAATTTATTTTGAATGATGTGTGGTGGGACAAAATTACATATATTCTTAATCTCACCGAGCCTATTTATAGTATGCTTAGGGCTTGTGACATAGATAGTCCCACACTTCATTTGGTCTATGAGATGTGGGATAGTATGATAGAAAAAATAAAGACGTCTATATATAGATATGAAGGAAAAGAGTTAAATGATACATCAACATTTTATGAAGTTGTTTATTCTATATTAATTGATAGGTGGACTAAGAGTTGCACCACTCTCCACTGCATGGCTCACTCTTTGAATCCTAGGTAAAATTAGTCTATTAAATATTTATTTGTTTTCATTATGTATTTATAAATAATTTGATAGTTACTAAATTTTTTATTTATTAACTTTTTATTTATTCACAGGTACTACAGTGATGAATGGCTTCAAGAGGCTCCAAATAGAATTTCCCCACGTGAGGATGAAGAAATTTCTATGGAAAGAAATAAATGTTTAAAAAAGCTTTTCACAACAACTAAAGAAAGAAGAAAGGTTTCTCTTGAATATGCTGATTTTTCATCAAAAGCTCATAATTTTGCTTCTTTTGACTCAATTGAAGATAGATGGACATTAGATGCTAAATACTGGTGGGTAATGCATGGTTCTTCTACCCTTCTCCTTCAAAAGCTTTCTTTAAAGCTTCTTGTACAACCTAGTTCTTCATCTTGTTGCGAAAGGAATTGGAGTACTTATTCCTTCATTCACTCCCTGAAAAGAAATAAATTGAACCCTAAAAGAGCAGAAGACTTGGTTTATGTACATACTAATTTGCGACTCTTGTCTAGAAAAAGTGAATAATATACGCAAGGGAGTACTAGAATGTGGGACATTGGTGGAGATGCATGGGGTAGCTTTGATGGTGTTGAAAATCTTGAAGTGACGTCATTATCTCTTGATGAACCAGAAATGGAAGCTGTCTTATTTACAGATGATGGTCAAGGAGGGGATGAAATTAATACTATTCCTATTTCTTGACAATAAAAAATGATTTAAATTTTTTTTAGTAATATTTAAAATTTAAAAAACAAGAAATGTATTCTTAATTTTAATTTTTGAATGATATTTATTTGCAATTACTATTTTATATATATTAATTTATTTATTTTTTAATCAGTGCATCATAGAGTATAAGTGATATAGGGACGGACGTTGGGTTGTAAATGGGGAAAGGACTGTGAAATAAGAGAAGTATGATGGGTAAATGAAATAGGAAGGAAAATGAAAGCAGAGAAAGGTATAACGAAGGGTGAAGATAGTGTTGTTTTAGTAAAGCAAAGCAGACCTAGGGGGTACATATGCAGGAGTACTAGAAACAACAGGTAGTGGTAGATGACTTCTCCTTAGCTCTCCTTATGCACAGATCTTTTTCAAGGAGATGGAATCCATAACTTCAAGCACTTGATGGTGGATGAATCACGGATTGGAATAGGTTTAAGCCTTGGATGGAAGCATCCAAGCTCAAGGATCAATGGAGAACTCACTTCAAAGAGAAGGAAGAAGGTGAACTTCCTAAGGTTTTGAGGTGAAATCTTGGTGACTTTGAAAGGAGAAACTCGGCACTAAAGGCTCTCAAATTTCATTCAATATTCAAAGTGAGTACAATAGGTGAAGGAGGGAACATATATGCATCCGAAAATATGAATACACTTGGCGCCACATGAGTGGTCACCATGTTGGCGCCAAGATTTGAATTCAAATTTGAATTTGAATTCAAATCTTGTCACACATGTGTATGACCGGTCCCATGAGTGCTTGGTGCATTTGGTTTTGATTTAGTGTGCATTTAGGGTTGAATTTGAGTCACACATGTTCAGCCAAGGTGGCATGATCCATGTGACTCAAAATGCAACTTAAATGCATGCTAAATTAAACCTAGTTTACCCTAATTTAACTAAACTAGTAATCCTCCTTTAATCCTAATCTAATGGCCTAATTACAATGG
>NW_017984321.1:49534-63282 GCF_000340665.2 Cajanus cajan
TACAATGGAAAGGAAAAATTACAAGAATGAAAATGAGCCCAATATTGGGTACCAAAAGCCCTAAGGCCCATGAAGCCCAAAACTAGGCCCAACAAGCCTAAAACCTAAAATGCTACTCTATGTGGTCCAAAATACAAGACCAAAATATATGATACCTATACTAACATGATGTATACAAAACATATGAAAATAACTATAACAAAAATATGGCCCATGAAAAGTTCAACTTGGGCCTTCCCAGGCCCATCTGGCTCATTGGGCCCTGACTGGCCCAAACCTTCATGTCTAGCCAACTCCTCTTGGATCTTTGAGTGTGTCACCTCTTGCATTCCCAAGTATGATTCCATCAGTACATATGCAGGAGTACTAGAAACAACAGGTAGTGGGTCAATTGGTTTATTAGAGGTCAATTGATCCATGACGCCCACCAACATGTTGGTGACATTTTCGTATTGAGAATCCTGAAGGGAGTGATCATTCTAAATTTGAGTGGTGAGTAAATTGAGTTTTTCAATAAGAACGACCAGAGGATCCTCCAAATCTTTGGAGGAATTAGCTTTGGGAGGCATAGTAAGGAAATGAAAACACTAAAATGTTAGGATTGAACATAAAACTTAAAGGAAACAGAGAATAAATATTAATTCAAAAGAAATTCATCATTCATCATATGTCCCAACGTTACAAACTCAATGGTTAAAAGGCTAAAATAAGCTAACGGTCAAAAGATCTCAACCATTTAAGGAAGACATCTTGACTCTTAGAGAAAAAAAATAATTATAAGTAAAATGGATCCAAAACTAGTAGTAGTTTGATAACCAAGTTGGGGCTTCTCTCTCTCTCTCTTGGGCCTATTGTGGTTTGGGCCCTCACTATTGCTAACAAATCAACAGAATTGAATTTGAAAGTATGGTAATCTTTTAATTAGAACCTGACAAGTCCCCTATTAAAAAAAACATGCTAAATTAGGACTTTATGATTGAATGATGATTGTAGTGTAATATTTTATTTTAAGGACTACATTTTAATCAAAGCAATTCAGTAAGTTCATTTTTGAAGTTTAGAAGTACGCTCCTTTATCAAGAAATTAATAAAGTTGCTCATTTTATTGTCCTACACTCGTTTATTAGTAAACCACATCTCAGCCTAAAGTAAAAATACTACTAAACAGAATATTCTACAAGCCTTAAGTCCTATGTTAAGGAATTCAACCTAGCTCTTATGCCTATGTAAGCCACTTGCATTATCGTAACAAATAAGCATTTAATATACACTGTCATTTTAGTGAAATTAATACTAATTTGAGCATCACCTTTTCACAAATATTCACCCATGTTGTCTTGATCGATTTAGAACTTAGACATATCCTAACCATATTCGTCGTTTCAACTCAAGCTCAAGATTATAGACAGGTATAGCCTTTTGATCGATTTCTTCAATAAGTCATAGCTTAAACTTACTCAAGCTTTGTTCGTCTTTTACACTCAAGGTTGGTGGGTTGTTTATTATCTTGGTAAAAGACTGACTTGAGCCCAATGAATTTGGTCACCATGCTCAAATGAAGGATGGTTTGGCAATTAAAAATGACAAAGAGGAGAGCCCTCCAGTACAAGGACATCTAAGGATCGTATTGCATTTCATTTGGAGGAAAACTATGATCGATTCTGTCCTTGGCAAAAACCTTCTTTCAAAATTCAAACCCAGACAAAATTCAATGGGCCACAGCCATCCAATTTTTATTTGCTTACAAAAGTAGAAATTTTGTACATAAAAAATAGTTATTCATTTAAGAGAGATATGACACAACCCTTGTTATTCTGCTATCATAACAGATAGCAAAATTAGCAACCAGAGGCCATTTTATTTCATTCGCATCCCTGCATGCTCTTACATACACATACTCCATCTGGCTAATTTAAAGAACTCGCAACATAACACAAAATACAGAAATAAAAAGACTCTCAAAGCTTAACACATTCCTTGATGCATGGTTTCTTCCAATCAAACCTCTCACTCACGCATCAGCGTAACGACCACGCTCCTCCCTCGGCAACACGAAAGGGAAAAAGAATTCCTCTTTTCTGTCGAAGACTTGGTTCACCATATCCGCAGGATAGTTAAATGCCAGCTCCTTAGCAACGGTGTCAAGAGAGCTCACAATGTTGTTCTTCCCTGTTACACACGTCACACAGTTACAACTAAAAACTAAATGAACCTGTTAAATGCATGGCACAAGGATTACGGATTACCAGCGAATGTAAACTTCTTGTTCTCTCGAGCGTTAATCTCGAAGCAAATAATGAGGAGATTCTCTTTCCTTGAAGCCATGGTGACGAAGGGGTGACCGGGAGGGACAACAAACACCGTTCCAGGCTTCAAGTTGCTGCTGATGCTATGGTATGAGGGGCTACTCTTTTCGTGCTCTGACTCTGACTTTGATGCGAGGTGTGGACACGCAATTTGAAGATGCCCAGTACCGTTGATCACCAGTGCTATCTTTGTTGCATGTGAGTTGTAGTGAATAGTACTCATAGATCGCTGTGCATGGAATAGATCAGTGCCAAAGGAGAACATGCAACATGATATTAAACGAATATTATAGTTATTAGTTTTTATATATATAAAAACTTGTTTATATATATACCTGGGTGATGTTGGTAAAGGTGAGCATGATATTCAGTGCTTCAAGGCCACTCTTTGAATCAGAAGGACCAACTTCAGTTAGACGACCATTTCGGTTGGAGAAAACCGGATACTTCCTGAAAAGATTGAATGGAGCCTTGGATGGCCCACCGAAAGGCCACCAAGAGCCTTTCTTCGGGGCCAACGCTTGCAACTGTTCTCTGCTTATTTCGAAAATCCTTCCCTCGTTCTGTTGATTGAAAAGCTTTTCCAACTTTCCTTTTGGGGTCTGTAATTTCCATTTTTTCGTGTAAATTAATTAGTCAAATTCACAAGCCAAATCAAATGAGTATATCAATTAATAAACTAATTGCATATATATATATATATATATATATATCTAGCTAGCTAGAAGGGTCTACTTGGAGCGCAGCTTGCAGCACATTCCAGCCGAATGCTGAGAGGACCGATTCCGGGTCTTGTCCTCCAGGTCCGAAAAATTCCTACACCACAATTTCCTTAGATCAGATTATATAATATTATTCAACTATATAATATCTTCTACTTTGTTTTATTAATGAATGTGGTCTCGATCATGCACGTTGATTTACTCAATTAACCTCAAATTTTCCAGGAGTAGAGATAGGCATATGGAGCATCGCAAAGAAGAGCTTCTCATTATCATCTCTGTTAGCTATGTATAGTGGGGTGCCAGCTGGTATCCTCAGCATGTCTCCAGCTTCAAGACTGAATTTTTCTGTTTCACTTTCCCTCACCATGCCAAGCAAGGCTTGCCCTAGTAAATAATAATACAAGAAACCAAGAGGAAAAATTAATTAAATCACAAAAATTGTACAGCATCAGCAGTAAACAGACATGAAGAAATTAAAAAGAAATAATATAGAGTTGTTTAAATATATATACCCTTCACGATGAACAAAACAACCTCGGAATCAAAGTGGAGTGGAGACATGAAAGCGCGTGCCTTAGCTTCTATGATGGCCAAACGAAAATTGTCGATGCCTTGAAGAAGCTTTGATTTCTTAGTGAACTTCTGAAGAAGCCGAATTCTGCCACTCTCCGTCTCCACTTTGGTGTCAAAGCTAGATTCTTCAAAAACATAGGGATTTTCCTGTTGCTTCTCTTGCTCCCCTTCATCATGACTTTCTTTCCCTTCATGATGGTGATGGTGACCCCCTTTTACCTCCATCTCACGCTCTTTCTTCTCACGAGTTTCCTCTTGGATCTGCTTCTCTCGCTCTTGCTTTGTGCGATGGTACACGTCACATCGTTGCACGCATGCCCGCTTGTCGTCCTCGGTATATTCGCATTGCTGTTGGCACTGGTGTTTGCATGTTATGAGCTCCGGGTCTTCTACCTCGGTTACTTTTTTGCACAAGGCTAGGTTTGAGAATAAGGCAAAAGAGAAGAAGAGAAAGATAGCTAAAGAAAGGTTGGTTCTCATGGCCATGGTGAGTGAGGAATAACACAGTCACTAGTGACTAGTGTTTGTTTGTTTGACATGAAAGAGGGCATGCATAGTGTGTTGTTTATATGAAGGGAAAAGGGATGAGTAAGGAATGCGATTGCATGCAGTTGGACATGTGTTTACGTACGTGTCTCGTACGCAGCAAGCAAGAGCGGTAACTGTTGCCAAGTATATCTTCCCACCATGCATGTATACAAACTTTAAAGAGACAAAACTTTCCTTTTTTTTATGCCACACCCGTGCTCTCTGCACCGTTCGTTTTTTCTGCCAACCATCATTTTATAGAAATGGTTCGGCTCTTTATAAAACAAAAATGACATTGAATCACAATTTGCATATTATAAAGGTTGATTATTGCAAATATATCATATGGTGACATGATATAAATTATGGATAATGTTATTGATTATTTTTAATATAAATTAATGATGTTTAATTATTTTATTTATTGTATTATTAATCATAAAATTAAGTGAAAAACAATTATGATTCGTAATTATTTACTGAACATCTTATATCAATATATGATATTCAAATTTATATACGATTGACGCGTGTCATTTGAACTTGTGAACGGGTTCACAACTGCATGTATTTGTAATGATTTGATTTTTTCTCTCTCTATTTAACGCAACTTCTATTACTTCTTGAATAAATAATCGCAAATTACAACCGAAGCATAACAATAATATATATGTATGTCAACGACAACGTAGATCATTTATTCGGGAAACTGATAATGTTAGAAATAGTAACAATTATGTGTAAGATTTTATGTTGACTAGGCAGCAGTTGAATAGAGGTACACAATTGAGCTATTCGTCGAGCAGGGACCAAGATTAACTATTCATTAGGTGCCAATTGCGCATTACCATGATTCCCAACTTCAAATTAATTATTCCTGGAGTTTTCGTGGGCGTTTCTGCTTCATTGTTCTTGATTCTACTGATGCTGGTGGCAGAATCTCGGACTTGGGAGCTTCAACTTCGGCGATGGTTTTCGAAGCTGCATTTATTTTTAGATAAGTTATTTTCCCTTGATTTTGTCAATTTTTTCACGGAAGATTTAGCTGGGTTTTTCTTTTATTTCAACAATTAGCTAATGGATATTTTTGTATATAGCGTTACTGGAAGAAAAAGAAATAAAATAAAAGCATTATAAATTTTAACAATCATATTGTGTATAATCTTTACGTGTTTTTTTTTTTTTTGTCCACATACTTTTTCTCGAATTTTTGACTAAAATAATATTTTTTAAAAAAAAATACTAATATAACACTTGTATAAATTTATTTACAGAACTAAACCTGTTTACTGTTCATAGCTCAGAATTCGGTTTCCCGGAAACCGAATTCTGAGCATTGTTATTTATTTTTATTTTTTTATGCCCAGAATCCAATTTTCGGGGAACCGAATTCTGAGTACTTTTTAATTTATTTATTTTTTTTGTTTTGAACTCCGGAATGTGTAAATTTTGCAACTGGAACGGACCGTTCTCCTAGTAAAGTTTTAAGCATAACTTGAATTTTGAAACAAGCCATTCCAAACAAGGATTTAAGGCCCTTTTAGTAATTTTGAACGGGCCGTTCTGGGCTACTAAAAAGGCCTTTTTAGTCATGTGTATATTTGTTCATCTGGAACGGACGTTCTGATTGCAGAACGACCCGTTCTGAATCCAGTTTTTGTCTTTCTTCAAAAACGAAAATGCAAAAAAAAAAAAAATTTAACCCTGCTCAGAATTCGGTTCCCCGAAAATTAAATTCTGAGCTATGAATAGTAAATAGGTCTAGTTGTGTAAATAATTTTGTACATGTGTTATTTTGGTATTTTTTAAAAAAATATAATATTTTAGTCAAAAAATTTCTTTCTCGTTTCTATCATTTTTATATGAAGGGACTAATTCTGTATTCAAAGCCCATAAACATTTGGGTTGAGGGAGAGATGAATAAAATGTTGTACAAAGATTGAAATATGTAAAGTTACATGAAATTACTAATTGTGAACCTAATAATAATTACAATATGTACGCATTAATTAATTTTATTTTCGATGGTTCAATAATTTTAAACTTCTTTTATAATTATTAGTATTTTTAAGTAAATTAAGTTACCTTGTGGGCTTAAAGGAGAAACCGCAATGGGTGGAAGAGTTTGGCCATTTGGTCCAAGTACAGCTGGGCCTGCCCACAAAATTATTTCAAGAAATTAAATGCATATTCAATTTTTTAATAAAATTAATAAATATACTTTTACTTATTTTATAGCATTTTAAAATTTTATTATATTTTTTAAAAAAATTGATCCTAAACATGCTCTAAAAACTTCAATAAGTGTTATTAAAAAATAATAATAATAACAAAAATATATTTAAGGCTAAAATAAATATAAGTTGGATTTGTGTCAGGTCTCTGTTAATAAATTTTAAACATGCAGTTGAAACTCAGCCAACCTAAGATATAATTGTCTCTAATTCAAGGAATAAAAAATAATTTAAGATAAAATTAAATGAATGTAAAATGCTTTAGCCAAAAGCTTGCAGACAATGCAAATTGGCAAATTACTTTCCATCACATAAGCACCATTCCTTAGCTCTAAGAGAAGTAAAATATTGGGTTGATTGCGATTATAAAAAATGAGAGCAACATTAGAATAAATTAAACAATACCTGGAGCTGGCAAAGGAGAACCAGAGGCTGCAATGTACAAAAACTATATTACAATAGATATCCAACGGTTTTCTTACGAAAAAGGAAACATGAAAAGGTCATAAAATTTTGTAGCCATTCAGCTGAAATTGAACACGAATTGCACCTTTACAAAGTGCAGGCATTTCATTCACGTTGCATGCTTGTGGAAGGAAGAGTGCAAGAGCTGTGTTAATGGGTAACTGAAGTGGAACATTGGCTGATATTAGAAGGCAAGCACAGTCCACACTAGTGGTTATCAAAGACAGAAACGAATCACAGCACGAAGCTGATGGTGTTAAACCATTGTTGGTGCTTCCTGTGATGAAGTTGGCACAAGGTGTGATGGTGTTAATCATAGAGGTTGTGCAGGGCGTGCTAATCTGCGCCGTGACCAAATTTAGTGAAATGATTATAAGGACAAATAATATCACTGTCATTTGGAAAAAGCTGAGGTGTCCCATTAGTGACAGCAGGATTCTCAGTATTGGCTGTATTGATTAAAGATAAGGACATTATTTATATGCTGCAATTCAAAGAATGACTCAACATGATTAAGGATTAGAAGAAATAGGTAGATTTGAACATGAGGTAGGGGTTCAACTACCTTAACTAACGTTTCTATTAGAAGAATCTTGTCAATTAACATGGTTTGACATAGTTTTAGTTTGGTGAGGTTGGCTAGAATGGAGTTTTTCATATTTTGAAACCAAATTTTTTAATACTCATTTTAGGGAAATGTATCCCCTGACTTTGTGGAGGGAAAGTTAGGGTAACTTAATACATTTCAACCGTTAGATTTGTAATAAATGATCAGATTGTGACACGTGTACATTTAAGTTAAAATATATATTGTACACGTGTCACAATCTGATTTATTTTTATACATTTAACGGTTGAGATGTATTAAGTTACCATAACTTTATTTCTCCAAAGTCAGAGAATTCGGATCCCTCATTTTAGTCTTTTTGACAATCCATTCAAGGCAGGAGCCTAGAACAAAAAGAATAGTATTTTAGATATCAAGTAAATGAGGTTTTAAAAAAATATTTGCTAATAATATTTCTCACAAAATATAAGTAAAGAAAATTAAAGTATTAATTAGTAAAAAAGTAGCGTATTAAACGTATAGGTTTTTTTTTTAACAACGATTATTGTTTATATTACTTGCAAATCAAGCTAGATAACAAATTTTTCATGGATTCTCTGTGCACATGTAGGTGTAATATCATTCAAATATTCGGGATGAAAGTTTATAAATAGGATCCGCATATTCCAATTTTATTTATTTTAAAATGTATGTTTGATAAAATAGTTTATTTGAAAGTATTTGTTAAACTATCTGAAAAGTTAACCGATCGATAAATATAAAAATGATATAAAATAGTTTGTAAGAGAATAACATGTAGACAAAAATGTTTTTAAATTAAAAAAGGTAAAAAAAATATTTTAAGTAAATTATAAGTATGAAAAAAGAGAAGAAAAAAAAACTAAGAACATATAAGTTATACATAGAATATGTTTAATAAGACATTTGAAAAGTTTATAAATTCTTTTGACCAACTTATAAATTAATTTGACGACTAAGGTAAGGTTGTTTAACCCAAAAACTTATTTTAGAAGTTTATGACTTATTTTTATAAACTAATTGAAGTATATATCTTATAACTTATAATCGGTAGTTTTTTTTTTATTTAATTTTTCTCTCTTTTATATATTTTTTTTTTATCTTCATTAATTTACTTGAAATCTTTTTTTATCCATTTTAAAATATAAACCATTTTATTTGCATATTATTCTCCCACACTCATTATTAAATAAATAAATCATTTTATATTAATTAGTTAGCTTATAAGCTTCCATCCTTTTAGCTTTCAACTTATAACTTATAAGTTTTTAATTAACTTATAAGTTTTCAATCAACTTATAAACTAATTTTACTAAATACATTTACAAATTATTTCAATTAGCTTATAAAAATTGAGAGTTGTAAGGTGGTCTAGATTGTATGGGAGGATTAGCATAAAGCTGAAGTGATAAAAATTAAAATAAAAAATAAATAAAAAAGAATATGTTTTAATCCCTCAACTAAAATAGCTCACAAATTATTATTAGCAATTGATGATAAAATAAGCTATAAATTTCAAAAATAAACTTTCATAATAAATAAATTTATTCGATCAAATTAATATATAAAATAAAATAACTTATAAGTTCATCAAATTCCTTACCGAACATACTTATACTACATATTTATCATTTTCCACACGAAAATGACTATTAATTTAATGAGTCAAGTGTATGTTTTCAATCACTTTCTCCAATAATTAGATCCAACACAACATATCTTTTAAGCCTAAATTAAATTGATATGAGTTATTGTTAATTCAAAATTTAAAATCAAATTTCGGGAGTAAACATCCTCTTCAATTTTTTTACTAAAATTTTAAAAATATAATTGTCACACTTTGTAAAGTGTACATTAATTTCATAAACTTTATTTTATTATTTTTAAAAAAATTAGGAAATGAAATAAATAGAGAGAAAATAAAATGAAGATGATCCATTTTCTAAATTTGATGAGGAAAGACATTAATATATATATATTCTCCTTTTCGTTTCTAATTTGATTGCTTTTCTTTAAATCTCAAAACATTTTTAAATTAACAATTTTATTTATAACCTATAATTGAATAATAATATACATGAAAAAAAAATTACAAAGACAACTATAAAAATTAAACTTAATCCTCATACTTCTTACTCTAATTTAATCACTATGTTAACCATAGCGAATATTCTATACCAAATAATTTTAAAGAATTTTGTCTGCAATAACTGTCAATGCCAAAAAAAAAAATTAAAATAATTTTGTTTTATTTTTATATCTCTACTTAATAATCATTAGATTATTTTACATCTGTAAAGAAAAGAAAAAAAACTACATTCTGATAAATGGGCAGTGATTATTTTACATCTGAACCACTTTATTTATAGTACTTTGTAATAATGTCCCTTTATCATATTCTGAATAAGCTCAAGACAAATACGTGTTTGAAATTGCGAATGGGATCCAACTGCATCATGCTACGCAGTTGGGAATTCGTTACCGCAATTCTTTTTTTTTTTTTTTGAGGATTTTGTTACCATAATCACAAATTAAAACTCATGAAATTTTAGGCCGCGATCGGTCTCAGTTTCTGGTGTCTGGTTCAAAATATTAAAGTTAATTAGGTCCTCTTATGTCTTAGTGGTGCCAGAGTCAAACATATTCTAGAATATTACGACACTTTTCTAGTTTTCTTATAGTAGTATTAAACAAAACAGCTCATTAATTATACTTATCAAATAAACACTTCCTTTTGGCTTTCAGGAAAAGTTTAGCCATTCCACGTGTATGAGAAGGTCTTTAATTAGAAAGGGTAGGCAACCTACATTTATAGTAATTATTAGAACTATTTTCCTATATAACCTCCTTCGGTTCCTTTCTATTTTCACCATTGTATCAAAATCAGCACACAACAACATCCAGAGATTGAGAATTCTGATCCAATATATAGTAGAAGTAATGACTTTTAGAGGGTTTGTCTTGTGTCTAATTGTGGTCATGGTGGCCACTATGTGGACTCAAAATGCAGCTCAATCAGGTTGTACTAATGCACTCACTAGTTTGAGCCCTTGTCTGAACTACATAATGGGAAGTTCATCAACTCCATCAGCTTCATGCTGCTCACAACTCTCAAGTGTAGTCCAATCTTCACCACAATGTCTTTGCTCCGTGCTTAATGGTGGGGGTTCCACTTTTGGAATAACCATAAATCAAACTCTTGCTTTGTCTCTCCCCGGTGCTTGTAAAGTGCAAACCCCCCCTGTTAGTCAGTGCCAAGGTAATTAAGATCAATAAGTATATTAATGTATTATATTAACTAAAGTCTAAGTCCCCTTTTTTTTATATTTAAAATTACAAGAAAAACTAAAGTATATGAATTGGCCAATAACAAATTACAAGAAAAATATATTTTTTATATTATTTTTTAATTTTTATCGCTACATCATATATCATACGTCAAAAAACATCACAGATGATAATTTATTAAATAATATTAAAATTTAATAATTAATATTATTAACTTTATTCTGATGGCATGATGAATTTTTTTAGCTGGCAATGGAGCAACATCTCCTTGGGCTGCTCCAGTTGGTTCTCCATCAGATTCTTCAGCTGAATCACCTCAAGCCTCAATTACGCCTTCTGCTTCAGACTTTCCCTCAGGTATGCATACACTTTATACATAAGTTACGTGCACTAAAGTAATTAATGGAAAATCATATTAAACATTTTAAAATAATATATGATCTTAATCGATTCACTTAGTTCAAATAGTTGTGTACACAAAATCTCTTCCCGTCAAAGCCCATTAATTACTAGTAAAAGTAGTAATTGAGACGCTAGTACATGAATTGCATGCATAAATATTGCAGAAAATGCTTTTATATATTGAGTCATTTTGGTGAATTTCAGGTGCAGGATCTAAAACTGTGCCATCAACAGACAGTGGTTTATCATCTGATGGAAACGCTATTAAAGTCCCTTCCTACTTGGTGCTCTATCTTCTTATTACCATTGTGTCTTGTGGCTTAACCTTCACCATGTTCTGATTTTGAGCCAACAGAGGCTAGGGGTGTTCAAATTTTATGTTTAGCGTTCGTTGCCATTGAAGATATTTGGATTTGTACAAATAAGGAATGTTGAATAGAATTATTTGATATGAATTGAAGTTACTTGTTCGTGATGATGGATTGTTTGTTAGTATAGACTGGCTTGGCTACTTTTGTTAGAGTTACTTTTCCACGCAATTAAATAAAGAACATGATTAGTTAATTAAGTATTTATATAATAATTTTATCAAATAAAAATTTATTCGTAAACTTCTTTATAAACTATTAAAGTAAATTAAAAAATTCATAAGAAGGTAGTAAGTTCTCTCTATATATTTGTAAAAATAAAAAATAAAAAAAGCACACTATAACTTTTTTTTTTTTAAAAGACAAAACTAGAATTTATTAAAACCTTAAAAAGTTACAAGGTGTGACCTTTCGAGTCAAAATACAAAGAAAAAAAATCTACAACTAGAAATAAATTGTAAACCGAATTAATATAAATTAATCATCCCATCACCTCAAATATATAACTTATAAGTTTAAGGTATGTGTGCAATCAAAAAACATAGTTATTCAATAAGAATCTTTTGGAAAAAATTATTTAACAAAAATATTTTTAGTAGATTTATTTTTAACGAGTATATTCATAAATTTTTTTCATCCTTGTTTTTAAAATAAATTTCTACAGTTTTAAAGAAATAATTACTTATTAAGATGATTTTAATTATAACACTATAAATATCATAAATTTAAATATAATTTTCTTCAATAATAACTTTTTTTACATGCATTATCACTTAAGAATTGAATTCAATAATAATATTTGCAAAGCACATATCTTCTTAATTTAATTCTATTGATATGCATTTTCAAGATAAAGCGGTGAGAATCTAATAAATATCAAAATAAACAATACTTTATTTAAAGTTATCTTTACGATTCATCAATATCCAAGTTGAGGTTAGAACATAATTTATAAATATTTATTTTTATAAATTTTAATTATAATATAATTTATATAATCAAATTATTTAAATTATTTATTTATAATATAAAATAAATATTTATTTCGTAGTTTGTACAAGTTTGAATGCCATTTTTTTTTATAAATTCGACGTTATCAGAATGTATCGTGACATATAGCTCTGTTGCAGGGATTAACAAGTCATAAAATGCTAATTAAGCTAAGTATTGTTTTTACACAATTTGCATAAAAATGTAAATCATGATGCTTTTAATTATTTGCAAAACAAGATAAATTTCACTAGTTTAAGTTTTATAATTAAAATAAAGAGTACTTGAATTTTGTCATTGATGTAAAATAAAATACAAAACCTATATGTAGAACACAGTTCAGATATAGTAACAATATTTACAATGACCCATTAACAATATGATGATATGTTTCTATTTGAGCTATTTCCTTATCCTTTTAGCAAAGAAACAGGACAAACGGTGCCTCCTCTTCTCAATGATTGAGTATGCCTTTCACCGCCGCAATAGAAAATAAAGCAACACAAAGATATAAAAAAAAAATCATACATGTTAAAATTATCACTCTAGAAGACTTTAAGTGGCCTTTCTTTTATTAGCTTCATTGGACTCTTTATAATCTTTGTTCGAAAGTAATTAATGGCCTAATGGAAGATAAATTAATATGAAAAAAGATTTTGTCTTCCTACCGTTACCTTATAATTAATTAGTTTATATGTATATCGATACAATGATTTGCGTAAGTGTTTCAATATATAATTATATTTTTAATTAAAAATAAGTTTTAATTCCCTACTTCAACTTGAGAATCCAATTACAATTTATAGGTGTATTATATAACCTTAAATAGACTTAATAGGATAGAGTTATAACTCTTGTTTATATATATATAATGACGGATCTAGAAACTTTAGATAGTAGAGGCAATACTTATTCATATATTTGTAATATTAAAAAATTTATATATAATTTTTAGAAGTATAAATATATTTTATAAATACTTTTTATAAATTTTTATATTTATAATTACGATTAAGGATGAAAATAAATTATATTAAACTATGTTATATTATTATTTAGTATGTTTGAACTTAACTTTCTTTAAAAAAAAATACATGTTCTAAATATAACGTATTTATCTATCATAAATATTTTTTAAATATTTAGTTAAAATTATAATTTTAAAGACTTATTTTATAATAATTTAATACTAATAAAAATATAAAAATAAATATGTTAAATTTTATAAAAATCAAGTTTAATTTATTTATAGTATAAACATGTTTTTAATATGTGATATAAAT
>NW_017984321.1:66055-133019 GCF_000340665.2 Cajanus cajan
TATATATATAAACTTGAAAACAATTATTTATTTTTAATAATTATACATATAATTTATAAATAAATAAAAAATCATCATACCAAATAGGCCTAGTGCCTTTCTAGCCTAATTTTTTACTGACTCGACATCACTTAATTGGCCCATTAGGTTGGGACAAATTGGTCCAAATTTTTTTTCCTAAAAATAAATAGTTCAACCTAAAGGACATACGAGTCAACCCATCATGTCATATCAATTTTGATAGTTATATTGATTAATGAATATCATAAATTTAAATATATTGTTTAAATTCAGTAACATAAATAAACAAGTGTTAACACATGAAAAGATACATGTAAATAAATGTTACTTAGGACATAGGAGTACATGAAGCTAGAATCATATATTTATTAAAAGATTAAAAAGTTTATTTTTTTTTATTTTTTTTCTTTATTTGAACCTTATAATTCATGTTAGTTATTTTATTAATTGTATTGTTTTTTTTTAAGTTCATATTGTCCTTAACATTCATGTTATGTTAGTTATCCTAAACATCATTGCTACAACATCAATAATTTTCTACATGAAATTTACTTTTGTTAGCTAAATTGACACATGTCGAAAAATTTTGCATTAACTAGTGATGTAGTCAAAATATAGTATATAGGTGAAGAACAATCATTAGCTTACAATTTGATTTTGTAGAGTTTAGTTGAGTACAAATTCACATTCTAAGGACAATGTCTTTATTTGAATATATGTAACAAAGTGTTATGCGGTCAGAATTGATAGTAAAATTTGAATAGAGATGATTTGCCATTAAACAAAAGCATTAGAGAATTAAGAAAAAAGTAAAGAAAGCTTTGATACTAGTATTAGAGATCCAAAATCAGCTAGTGACATAAGAAAAATATAGTATATAGGTGGTGAACAATCTTCACCTTAAAAGTTGGTTTTATAAGGATAAGATAAGTTTAGAATTCAAGTTCTCAAAATGATATCAAAGTCTATCATAAATTTATTAAAAGAATCAATTGTCATGTATGCATGTACCTAGCCTAATAGTATTGGATATGAGGGGTGTATTGAGAAAAAAATTCACATTTCATATCAAACTAGAAATAAGGCTAAAATAATGCATAGTGAAAATAATTATCTCCTTAAAAGTTGATTTAGTAAGAATGAACTAGACATAAAACTCACATCCAAATAACACAAGATATTGAAAGTCCAAACTTTAATCTATTAACATTGTGTTTGTCTTAAAATGTGGATTGAAAACATAAAAGTTATAAATTATATCATATTACTTCTTGAATTGGGAGGAGGAGGGAGCACGTGAAGAGATGGGGGTGGGTCAATTGAGTCGTGGGAGAGGAGGAGACTATCCAAGTCTATAGGTAGGTGAGTGAGGGAGGTTGGAGGTAGGTGTCAAGATGAGAGAGAAGAAGGAGGCCAGAAGCTAGACTACCCAGATATGGAGGTAAGTGGAGGGGGTGGAAGGGGAGAAGAAATAGGAGGTGTGTGAACTAAGGAGATAAAGGAGGTGACGTTAGAATGGTGTATAGATACCACCATGATTTCTTTTTTAACTTTTACATTGATTAAAATCTATGTGATTAAAATGTAACCAGTGTAAAAAGTCACTTATTTTTATATCCTTAACATCTACATTAGTTACAAAATTAATTTTAAATATTTTTTTAACCAATGTAAAAATTACCCTCTATACTAGTGAGCTAGACTTTTTTGTTTGTAAATTGATGCAAATCCTATTCATCCAACACCAACAAAACAAATTATTTGATATAATTATCATATGCAAGTATTTTTTACTTAATACAAGACCATGTTATAAAAAGTTAAAGTTAGTTCACAGGTCAAATACTTGTGTGTTGGATTACAATTTCACGTCAATATGATAAAATAAAATAAAAATTACTATTGGTAACTTTTAGTTGGTATTAAATCAAACATGCACTAAATTTACCTCAAATTAATTAGTTATTCATTAAAAAAAATAGCCTATTTTCTTTTTAAAGCAATAAGAAAACATGACACGACATGTGACCAAAAGCGCTATAGAAAATTAAGTTTGTATTTATTTGCATGCATGTCAAATACTTGTGTATATCATATGACCACTATTGGATAATTAAGAACTTTTATTGATGATTAAATTAGATAGTTTATATTGATCATGGACTCATCCTAAATTCTAGTGATATAACATGTTCAAACATTCTATGTCGGGCAAACACATAACATAAAATGTGTCTCTTATATATGTTAAGTGTCAACACCCATTGTAGTATGTGTACCAAATGTGGTGTTTGATAGACCATGGGCCAAGGGCCCA
Source organism: Cajanus cajan (assembly GCF_000340665.2). Taxonomy (NCBI): domain Eukaryota; kingdom Viridiplantae; phylum Streptophyta; class Magnoliopsida; order Fabales; family Fabaceae; genus Cajanus; species Cajanus cajan. The sequence continues at coordinate 68,394 of NW_017984321.1, forward strand.
GTCACTAGAGCTATGACTAGAAGAATCTAAGAAGAGTTGGACCTTATGAAGACTAGTGGACTTGTCAAGCCCAAGGTATTCTTCACTTGGAATGCTCTATCATGAAGAGAAGGCCTAGTTCTACTTGTATATATTGTATAGTTATTACATAGTCTCTTGTATAGGTCATTTTTGTCTTTGTATTTGTGAGGCACTTTACTAGCTTTTCCTAGTGTTTGTATATTGTTTTTAAGGTAGGTTATTTGGAGAGTTTAACTCCATTTAACCTCCCTAGTTGATACATTCATTTTGTATTTTTTCAGTAGGGAAAAGGGGGTGACATTTAGCAATGCTTGAGGGTGTGACTAGTAATTGGACCAGAACTGGGCCTAGGCAAAATTTTGCATATTGGACTCATTTTGCTCCTAATTTTTCATAGATTTGATTTAGCTAGGTCTCATCATCATATGATGAACCTAACTAAATCAAATCAAACATTTTTGAATTAATTCAAGGAGCAAATATGAACCAAGGCCGCCTAGCTCTTTCTCCTTGTTCTTGGCCGAAATTAGCTTGTCTACTCTTCAAGGTTTGAAGCTTGCCTTGCAAGCTTCTAAACCTTAGTAGGTTAAGCCTACCTTACCATGGTTCTTAAGTGAACCATGGTCAAGGTTAGCTTCTCCTACAAGCTAGCTAAACCATGGGAGTTAAGCCTACCTTACCATGGTTCCTAGTGAACCATGGTTAAGGTTAGCTTCTCCTAGAAGCTACCTCCACCCTATATATTTGTAATTACCTCTCTTGTACTCACTTTTGAACAATTTGAGAAATGAAATCTGATTTTCTCTCTCACTCAAGAGTCCCTAAACCGTAGAGAACCTCCACTCTAGGTTTCCCTCAAAGTTTCTTCAAACTTTGCTTTGGTTCCTCAAGCTTCTACAACAAGCTTGAAGTAACCGAACCTCCTTCTAAGGCTTCTCCTCCATTGAAGACTTCTTCATGGAGATTTCAAGCTACATTTAAAGGTCAACCTCAAGAACATTCGGTCCAAGCATGGAACTATTGAAGAATCTCAATCTTCTTCAACCTAGCTCCATTAGTGTTTCAACTCCCCTCACTCTCACATTCTATGTCGAATGTGGTCCCATCCAACATATAATGTACACTTTCTATGTCAAGTGTTGTGTCAAATACTACTACAAAACAACCTCCATGTGACATTACCACCAAATAACCCCAAAACAACCCTTAAGCACAATAAAAATCAATATGAAACTTATTCAATTAATTTTTGTGAATTGGTATACATGCCCCTAAAACTCCAAAATCACAACATAGGAACCCCTAAATCATCTCCAAATCATTCAAAACAACAAATACGTAATGTATATCAATAATCCATATCATTATAAATAATAATAAAAAACACAAAGGAAAAATGGAAAAATAAATCAAAGAAAAAACAAATAAAAATCACCTACCTCATAATGTCACTTCGACTTGAACGAATGAAAATGAGAAGGAGGTCGTCACGACCTTTCAACCCCATCAGAGCATTGGACACAGTAGTTGGAGACGAGGGCACCATCATCAAAGATACATAGGAAGTAGTTGTGAAGTAGGTGTGAAGAAGACAATAAGTGTAAATGAACATTTGGGTGTCTTTGGTGCCTTTAGAAAGACTTTTTATATCAGGTGTAGTTTCTCCCACCATAGAAAACTCTTTTTATGTTAGCTAGGTGTCATTACACCTTTCATAGAAAGGTTGGGGTCAACTACAAAATGAATTTATTTTAGAACATTCTAGGTCGGGTGTTGTGTCACTTGACATAGAAATTTTTTTTATGACGGATGAATCACCACACCCAATATAAACTAATAAAAGTATGGTTATATTTACAAATTTGTCATTATGTCACTTTTTATGTCAAGTTGATTAAACTCGACATAAAATTTCTTCATAAAATACTCTTGTTGCATTAGTGGACATTTTCACACCAATATCTAACTTTTTCTCGATAGATATTAAAATATGTTGAACATTAAACTAAACACACACTAAAATTACCATAAACTTGACCACTTATTTAATTTATCTCATGTAAGTGTCTTTTTTAAAGTAACAATAAAACATACTTTTGAAGGGTGCTTATATTATTGAGTATGTGTTATGCAAGTAATATATGCTTTTTAATTAATTTCTTTTATCTTTTGTGTTTAATTTTAATGTATTATTACTGTAAAAGAATTTATGCAAACCATTTAAAAATTGTAATAAGCATAATATTTAAGCAAGTTAGTAAAAAAGTTGACAAATTTATCATACATAATAATTTATAATTAATTAGATGAGGAAAGCTATGTCGCCTTGATCAATTTACAATTTCAGTGACTTAGATGTCTCTGATGTTGGTATTTCCTTTTTTGTTCATCACTTTCTGTGGTTTCTATTTTTGTTGCTTTGGCATTGGAGTTGAACATTTAGTGTTGGAAGTTTTATGATAAATATCACTTCTTTGACTATTTAGCATCTGCTTTATGTAGTTTAGAAACATGGAGTTGACCTATAGAAACTAATGACAAAGCTTTCAAAGAGTCTTTGTAACTACTGCTAAATGGTCTGGACATGGGAATGCAACTGGTCTTTGGTTTTAACCCATCCCAGATCTCAGATATATCAACTGAAAATATCATTCCTTTTGTATTGAAAGAAAAATAGAAAAAACATAACATTCCTAGGTTGTTTTTGTACATGTTCTAGGGATTAGGTCCTATAGGTTAGCTAAACACTAGCATGTATCATTCTCATAAATTCTTTGAAAATTGCAGTCTAAACTTGAGCTTGGGTGTGATTAAGGGTTGTACCTCTATATTTAAGAGGTTGATCTCTTTCATCCTTTTTATATGTTAATATAACGTACATAATATGAAGTTGGGTTGCGATTCATGTATAAAATGGAGAGGAAAAGGATGCAGGGTTGTTGTTGCAATAACAAATTTTATTCTTAAACTTTTAAAACTTAAGAAATGCCCTTAATTATTTGTAGGTGAGTGAGCTTGCAAAATTTTTAGCACTGGGGGATGGTTCTTGTGAGTAATTTAGTTTTTGTGAAGTACAATGGAGCAATAAATTTATTTGTTTTCTTAACTTTTCTGAGGGGAATAAGATACAAAGAGATAATGTTCTCTAAGTAATACTCATACTAAATTCTTAGATGGGATATAGTAGGTAGATAAAATTCAGAAGAATGATTGAAGACTGTGCGAGCACACCATAGTTGCTAAGGGTAAAGGAGTGAAAATGTTATGCTTTAGAGTTCAATTTTTTTTAATAAAAATCTTAACTAAGAGGTGTACTAGCAACATCCTCCTCTTAACACATCCTTTATTATTGGTTAAAATTTATTGAAAACTTCAAAATTATGAGTATGATTCATTAAATAGGGTGTGAGACATCAAATTTTGTGATTTTTAATGAATTTCAACCAATCAAAAAGATTATGATTAAGCTCCTAGCATTTCTCTCTTAATTGGTTTCTCAGTTGGGGATTTTGTGGGCATAAATGTTCTTATGTTTGGGTATCTATATTGTCCCCGTGACTTTCACATTGAGGTGGACAGATTGACTTCTGACGTGAGATCCTTTGGGTTTATGTTGTGTGTGACACTAATCAAGACTAATGGAGTTCAATGAAGCTTCAAACCTACTATGTTGATTATGGTGATGCCTTACATTTGCAAGAGGTTGATTTCATGACTCAATTATTTACAATCAATACAAATTAAAAAAAAATCACTATAATTCAATATTTCCTTACTTGCAATTAGCTCTACAATTTATATCTCTTGTCTAGCTTTTAAATACAGAAATTCAATGACAAATGACTTTCATGAAGGGAGAAAAAACCTGATATTTCATTTGTTTTGGACGACATCTATTCTAGGAACTCCCCCTTCATTCAAATATAAAATAAATCACTTATACTTTGCAAACAACTATTTTTGATTCAAAATGTATCTATTCCTGATCAAGGCTTTCAAATTAGTAATGCTTTTCATATATTTCATTTGTATTCCCAATTATTGCTTAATTAATATTTAATGTACATAACTGGATACATGTTGGGACTGCAGGTGCACCTTCTAATAAAGCAGGGGTGAAGAATTGTTAGACATAGATGAAACAGTGATTGTTATGTCTAGACTGATTGAAGGACTTCCTGATGTTGTTGCAATCAGGTGCCTTGCATGGGTTCCTTTCTACCTCCACCCTAAGTTAGAGCTTGTCTCTCGTGCTTAGCGAGCAGTCATTTGTGGCCCTGAACTATTTAAAGCTAGACAGGAGGTTGGCTCACCAGAGGATTTGTTGTGTGTGTGCTTATGAGCCAGAAAACCTATGGCAGTTGTATGATCCTCTACGGGATCTCTAGATTACACTTCCCGTTCTACCCTTAAGAATCAGGCACCTTTCACATTTTAGCGTTGTCTCCACTGCTAGAAAGTCTTTTGTGATTGGTGGTGGAAGTGATGTTATTGATCCTTTGACTGGTGACCAAGATGGTTGTTTTGCAACAAATGAAGTCTAGTCGTATGACCCTATAGTCCGACAGTGGTCTCCACGTGCGGCAATGCTTGTTTCTCATTCTATGTTTGCATGTTGTGTCTTGAATGGAAAAATAGTTATGGCTGGGGGCTTCACCAGTTTTAGAAAATCAATATCTCAAGCAAAAATGTATTGAGAAAGATGTTTGGATTCCAATGCCTGATCTTTATTACACCCATAATTCAGCCTGTTCTGGAGTAGTGATTGGAGAAAAGGTGCATGTGCTGCACAAGGATATGTCAGAAGTGCAAGTTTTAGACAATGCAGGTTAGTGGACAGTTGAGGAATATGGATGGTTCCAAGGTCCAATGGCAGTTAGCACAGATGCCCTCTATGTGATAAGCCATGGATTAATCATCAAGCAGGACAAAAAAAATGATGAAGGTGGTAGGTTCAACTTCTGAATTTTGATGGAGAATTGGATTTACAATGATTGGTTTTGGTGATGAGTTATATGTGATTGGAGGTGTCATCGACCCTAACAGGTGGAACTGGGACATTAAACCAATATCTGATGTTGATGTTCTTACACTTGGGAACGAGAGACCAACCTGGCGCCAAGCAGCTGCAATGACACGATGTGGTGGTACTATTCTTGGTTGTACGCTGTTGAGAATTTAGGCTTTCACTTCCTAGGCTTATGTTACATGTGCTCCTACTCCTACTAAGGAATGTGAATCCCTGAATAGGAGACAGAATTAGTTCTGCAATGTAAGCCATAATATTTGTCTTTGTTTTGTTGACTATTACCATGTGGTAATAACATCAAGTAATATTTTGAAGTGAAACAGTTCAAGCATCTATATTACTATTAATTTTTTAGTGGCTCTTCATTTAACAATGTGGCTATTAAATTAGCTAAGATGAATATTGCTTTTTCACTCATTTATATTCATACCCTAGTAATAAGCATTCCTTAATAGTTTCCCACATCACGGCACGGGAATCCTTAAAATGGGTGGGGCGCGAGGAGAGTTGAAAAAGATTCATTAAAGTCCCACGTTGGAGAAATATAAGGATATTTTATGAGTTATTTTTATAAGGTTATTACACAAATGTTAAGGTCAAGTCTGAACCTCATCATCCGAGGTCGAATACGAACCTCGATGCCCTCACCTAAGGTCGAGTTCGAACCTTAATTAAATCATTTTACTCAAAATTTGAGGTCGAGTACGAACCCTAACACGCCCATTTAAGGTTGAATACTGTGACACCCTCTACCCCATTATTAATATACAACAAATGTAACAATAAAATATTTCTTTTATTCTTTTTGGGTAAATAAAATCTTTCATAGTTGACAAATATTTCAAATATCACAAGGTAGAAGATTCACATTCGTAACTCATAAATCATAACTACAGTGTAAAAGAATTATAAAAGAAAAGAAGTTAAGATTTTCAATACAATTTAGTGAAAAACAAGAAATCATATATATACAAATAATAATAAAGGAAATATAAATTAACTCCAGTAAAGGTGGCAGTGCCTCCTGGTTAGGAATCAATTTATATTTTCCAAATCATGTAATAAAATATAAAAAAAAAACTAAATCAAAGAGCCGTTGGGCTTAAATTATAAAAAAAAAAAGCCGTTTGAAATAGCCGTTAGGCTTAATATTTAAAAAAAAAAAATTATCACTATAAATATTCATCAATTCAATTAAAAAATTTGCACCTCTTTAACTCTCTTCTACTTTTATTCTCCTTCTTAATCTTATCTTGCTTGTTTTGCTCTCAAAGATGGATCCTAACCAATACAATTATCATTTTTTTTAATTCTTTCCAAAATCAACCACTACCGACGAGTGCAAATTCTCAAATTCCTTCGCAATATGTTATGTATTCTCAAAATCCACCACCTTATTGGTTAACACCACAATATTATATGTATCCAACACTTCCACCTAGTGATAATTCTCATGGACCACAATTTTTAAGTCAACCACCACCTCTCACCAACCCAAATGCATGTTATAGGCCTTCTCCTCTACACAATATTGACACTTCCAACAGTGAACCTAAATCACCAATTGGTCTCGATGGAATTCAACTAGATGGAAGTGCATAAAATTCGTCAACAAAAAAAGTTTGTGTTCCATTCACAGTTCAAGAAGATATTATTCTCGTGGGTCATGGGTCAATACGTCGAAAGATTTAATCATAGGAGTTGATCAAACGTTACGACAATATTGGTCGAGAATCACAGAAACATACAACAACGATGAAGACCGTGGCGAGTTCATAGAGAGAGAATCGACTCAACTAAAGGCACGTTGGAGTCAAATTCATCCTGTAGTTTAAAAGTTTATTGGTTGCTACAAACAAGCAATTAGTCAAAAGAAAAGCGGGAGTTCGGAGAAAGATGTCATGGCATTCGCACATAAGATTTACACCCAAGATACATGTACAAAATTTGATATGGAGCATGCATGGGTCATTTTGAGAGATGAACCTAAATGGCAATCTGATTTCGTGTAACACAATTCAGAAAGAGGGAAGGTAACGTCTACAGGTGGTTACTTTTCATCTTCTAACACTAAGACACCCATTGAACTTGATGAATATGAGATACCAATGCCAACATCCCATTCGATAGGACAAAAGGCAGTGAAAACGAAGGCCAAAGGAAAAGAAACTTCTAGTACTAATGTTGTTGATTTTTCTGGCATAGAAAATGCAATAAAGGAGAAAAATGCCTATGCATCAAGACTAATTAAGTTGAAGGAGGCACAAGAAAGACGTTTGGCATATGAAACCATAATGAAGGATACTTCCAACATGAATGAGACTCAATGTGAAGTTCATAAGAAGTATTGTAACTATCTTAAACAACAATATAGGTTTTAATTTGGATGGAAAAGGTAGCATATGCTATGAGAGACAAGTGGGTTACCGAGTAAGATAATGACGTCCATGAAATCAATGGCTCATCAACATGGTCCATAACGTATATTTATCTAAACATTTAAATTCTTTAAATTAAAAGACAGGGTAAATCATTTTTATTTTTAAGAGAACAAAATGTATTGTATCTTGTAAGATATTGAATTCCACATATACACTTGATATCTTGTAATTAATTAATTAAGTTATTTTATTTTGTTAAAGATATTAACAATATAAAGATTCTTTTTACATTGTCACTAAATTAGATTGCAATTGTTTTTCTCTTGAACCCTGACTTATTTATGATGATTACTAGTTATATTATATACTATATATATCTTAAGGATCTAGTTATAGTGATGTTAGATCATCTTTTCTTATAGAATTTTAAGTTAAGCTCAATGTTTGGGATTGTATTATGTACCATAGATATGACCTAATAATAAAGTTGGTCAATTTATGTATTTTTTTTACACTAATTAATGTGATTGTTCTTCCTTAAATATTTTTAATGATTAATAATCACTTACTATCACGGGTTAGAAATGATAAATGTCTTATTATCACCTGACTTTCAGACTAAAAGAGCCTATAATAATAAAATAGGTCTTAGGGATCAAGGGAGACCATTGAATATTGTATGTTGGCTTTTTTTTTTTCTTATAGTATTTCCTAGGCAAAAATAATATTAAGTCTATTAAAAGTAATATATAGGGTACTTTATAATTGATAGACAATTTTTATAATCATAATGTATAAAAATTAAATTCTAACAAATAAATTAAGAATTTAATCAGGATGCATTAATATTATAAATAATTTTTGTACCTTCATCTGATTATAAATTAACATGTATCATACTATTATTAATTTTTATGATAATTAGTTACTTTAAAAAAATTATATATACTAATTTCTAACTTGGCTTGTGTTTAATTTAATTTTGTATTTTGAACGGTGGGAAATTTTGATTTGGTGGAATAGTATTTACATTTAGACTTTAGAGTTAGTGGGAGATAGTATTAGACAAAAATATTTTGGTTGAATTGAGAGTTGAGACGATAGAAGAAGCGTAGAAGAGTTGAAATACGTTACGTGCCATTTCACGACGACAATGAATGAGTGTACGTATTGCCGTATTGGGCGCTGGGCTGGACCAGAGCATGAAAGTTGCTGCCGTAGCCTTCAAATTGGGCCCCACCATTTCCTCAATCCCCAAATCTTTTTCTTTTATTTCCATTTATGTCCCACATGTTTTGATGGACCACCCACTAGGCCACCCCAGCACACTTTAACCCACTACGTTATGTTTTGTACTAATAAACCTTCCCTAGGACACAAATCATTATCCCAAAGCAAAGTGTAAAACACTATTTGATGACACATTTTACACGGATTACTTCCCTTAACCCTCTCTCATATTTTCTATTTCAATACTACACTCAAGATCAAGAAATAATTAAGATTCATGCTCCCTTCTTTCTATTTTTTTTATATAAAAAAGCTAATAATTTTCTATATGAACATGTCACAAAAAATAATATTTAGTAGTTTATATGTCAATATTACAGTGGTCCTAAAATATTAATAAAGCTCAATTTTATTATCCATAAAGATACATTGTTTATAATTTATTACGTTATATATGGTATATTCATAGATATATTATGTGCAACATTATTATGAAAACTAAAAAAAAAAAAAATACATTTTGTGCTTCTTCATTAAAAACAAACAGAGAGATGATGAAAATTATATAATACTGAGCAGTTTGCGGAGTGATTTAAAGAGTGGATACAAGATAAAATTGGTTATAAAATATGCACTCAAAAAAAGAGTTCTCATGTGTATTATAGTTATAGATGAAATTATGAAAAATATAATTTCTTCTCTTGACATTTTACCTTAAAAATGAAATTTATATTCAACATTTTCCATAATTTAATTTTGTGGCATTAAATAGATCAATGACACATTAATTTAGGTTAAAATCAAATCTAAACTAATCAAACTTAGGTTGTTTAATTGTACTTTTTTCACATTTCAAAACACTTTTGATTAAAATTCACTTCCACATTAAACGTCATTAGATGAAAAATTAAAAACACCTTTAATTGAGTTGATTTGGTTTGAGTTATAATTTTCTTTATAAAAAATTTGAACCAAAGTAATTCAATAAGATCAGATTGATTAACTTGGACCATTGAATTTTGATTAAAAAGTATACATTTTTTAAGTTTGTATCTTTAATTATTAGCTATTTTATATAAATTTTTATTTAATGTTAAGGTAAAAATATTTATTGCTCCTTAATGATATTTTTTTTTCTTTAATCATTAAATATTTATTTATTTAATATTTATTTTTTGCTATAGTTACCATTTCATTCATTTCTTTACTTACAATATGATCAAATTAAGACACTTGGTAACGCTACATAATATCACAAGAATATCAAAATGAATTGGAAAAAAAAAAAAGATTAAAAAAAAGCATCAAAGTCTAAAATATAATAGTATTAATTTAAAGTGAAAATATAATTAATCGGGGTTTTGATTTGGTGTGATTAGAAAAAAAATAATAATTAATTTGATTATAATTAACTTGATTTGGATTTGAAAGAGAGAAAAAAATACTTAATCAAATTAAATTGAGCTAATTTAATTAATTTAGCTTAAATTATTGGCTTCATTGAATCAATCACCCTTCTCATGAATTAATGCAATATAGCACTTAGTATCTCTCATTGTATTCCACAATGGCTAAGGTGTTAAATTTGAATAGTTTATATGAGGTCTTAACACAAATTTCTTTTTTAATTTAATACATTTTTTAAGGCACCTTCCAGTTCACTTTTTTATTAATAGACGCTCTCTAATTAATTAAAACCTATTAGAAATTACAAAAACTTGAATAACAACGTATATTATTTAATTATTGTTCTTTTATAATTTTATACTTTTTCTAATAAGCTTTTTAAAAACGTATAAAGAATGTATTAGAAAAAATATCAGTATATATGTTGCCAACACCCGTGGTACCGTGATTATATAGTTAAAAAAATCATAAAAATGAAATTAAATAGCACAAATGGTTTAATATGCAATATTATAACTTGGTAAAGCCAGAGTTATGGGTGTTAATTTTTATGTACATGCAAAACCATTTAAAATATAATGCTTACACTCAAATATTCATTGAGTATTTGACGTACATTTTCTATATAGAATTCCAATTTGTAGTCTGGAATATTTCACATGGGATGTTGCACAAGTTACGTTATGAATTAAACATGTGGTAATAATTTATTCGACCAAGACTATAGTTTAATAATTGATAGATTATCTCAACTTAGAAGTTACAAACTTGCATAAAAGGTGACTGCATATCCAAGCCATAGCCACCATAAGTGATTTATACAAGAGTACACGTAAGCCATCGTAGTAGTGTACGAAGATAGATAATTATGCACCAATTCATCAAAATATGTCAATGATCCAACTAAAACCACAAAGTTATATCAAAGAAAATGTTCAATGTAAACTCCAATTTTGAGCTAGAAAAAAGAAAGGGAAAAGAGAGATAGAGTAATAGATGTAATATATAATGTAGTAGGAAATAAAAATGAGAAAAGAAGTATGATAATGAAAATTTGTATATTACATAGTAATGAGAAAAGCATTTCGTGCTTTTGTGAAAAAAAAAATATATTTTTTTTATAAAAAGAAGTAGGAAGTTATTATTTTTTTAAAAAGTAGTTATTATTTTGTATATACATTTTTATTATATTTTTAGATATATATTGATGAAAATAAAATAAAATAATAATATAGAAGTATAATTATCTTTGAAAAAAAGGATACCAAAATAAGATATTTCCTTTATATACTAGATAGATTAAAAATATATTTATGACTTTTTCTTCTTTTTTACGTCTTTTTGAAGCGACTAATCCTTCTAAAATTTAATCTTTTTTCCAGTAAAATGCTTTAATGTGGGATCAAAAATTTTATTGTAATAAACTATTGTTGAATTTAATGAAAAATAAAAAGATATATTGTTAAATTTTTTACAATTGAGACATTACCTTACAAGTAAATGTCAAGCTTATATTTATAAGAGTAAATTGTAAATTAAATAATTAAAAAAAAAAACTCTAATCATCATGGAACCTGCTCCCTTCGATCACAAGTTCACAATATAAATTTATGGGTTTCAACAAAACATTTTTTTGTGTTATATTTTACGCGCATAATTTATATAAATGTGCTAGTTAATGAAAAGAATCAAAGCTCTACTACTCAGTTAAAAATTAATTAGAACAAGTATTTCAATTTGTATATTACATGAGTATTTCATGTTTTTTTACTTAAAATTTTAAAGTAAAAAATATAGTATATTTAACTTGTAGTTGAAAAAATATCCTAAACATATAATATCTTATATCACCTTAAAAAAAACGGAAGTAAGGATTAAAATTTATCTTTATTCTTACATTCAAATCTCATAAAGCACGGATATTTGTGGAAACAATAAATAAAGTTAGCAATGCTGTTTAATCAATTAACGACAAATAATCAAATTGTAAAGTTCTGACTAATGTATCCCTTTTTTAAGGGTAAAATGATGCCTGCACTATAAGTAAATATGAGTTTACTTTTTCTTAAATTAAATCTCATGTTCACGTCCCATGAATATAAAATTAATGAAGGTTTAATGTAACTTCAAAATAATAAAACTCTCAAACTAAAAGTTGTATAGTATTATTATAGCTTATAACTGTCAGAATTGTTAGATAAAAATGATTTATTTTATAATCAATTATTAAGAATTATTGATATTTTAAAAATATGTAAAAATTATTCTTCCTTTTCTTATTTATAACATATTTATAGCAGATTCTTTTCCTTCAGTTTCCTTGATCGAAACCCACCAGATTGAGGACAAAACACCTTGATCAGTAATCAGTGAATAAAGGATTAGAAAAGACAAAATAAATAATAAAAAATTAAGGTCAGTCCATTCGTTTAATGGCACTATTGGAATTCATAGAGAGAAATAGTAAAAATAAAATAAAATTGAATATGAAAGCAAAAGTTTGAAGTAATAACGTTTGATTTTCATGCACACAACATCTTTTGCTTTTTCTTCCTTTAAAAGCCATATTCGGGCATCTCTCTTTCTCTCTCCCAACTCCAAAGTTTCTCTCTTTTTTCTTCTCTTTCTGTTTGTTCTCCATAAAGTTCCAGAAATAAAACTCGCAAATAAATTTCATAAAGCAGAACAATGTTGCTCTAACATCTGTGTTGATGGGAATATATGCTTTTTATTTTGCCTCTTGAAGAAAATTAACAAGAAGAGGGAGCATAGGCAATTCAGTTAACCTGACAGTTTCAGATCAACATTTCTTTTTTTGACTTTATGTCTCAAATTCTTCACTAACATTCCTAAACCACAACACTAGGATTCTCCTCCCAAAAAACTGAAGTGAAAGGTATATAATTTTTTTGTTTGTTTTATTTTGGGCATTATAGTCTTCACCAATGAGAGTGCTTTTCTTTTACATGCAACACCAACACCAACACCAATAAGAGTGATTTTACATCATTCTAGCTGATTTAATTTAATTACTTGTTTGTTGATTCAGGACTTATGCTGGTGAGAAACAGATCAAGAGCTGTGACCAAGGCAGGTTTGATGGGTGATCACAGCTCCCAGCCATGTCCAAATCAGAGTTACAAACGAAACATCCCTTGTCTATTTTTTTCACCCAAATTTCGAGACTTGACTATGAAGTGTCTCTCCGGAGCGGAGGCTCTGCCAAGTCCCACATCAATTCTCGACACCAGAGCCTTGTCCCCCTTGGGGAACCCTTTGCCACATGCAAACAAGACTGAACCGATTAATAATATCTCCCCAAGAACACACTCGGAAAACAAAACTGTGTGGGACTCAAAAGGCATTGGCCTTGCACTTGTTGGTGCACTAGTACTTAAAGATGAACCTGTTGCTCAAAATTCAGCTAAACCAAGTAATGGAACTGTTCTGTTTGGAACTAAGCTTGGAGTGAAGATCCCTCCCCTGCCACTGCCACCACCATGTGCTGCTGCAGATTTTGATGCCAAAACAAAGGATTCTCCATTATCAGTTGGAAGAGGTGTTATGAGTTTGAGTGAGATGGAACTTTCTGAGGAGTACACCTGTGTGATATCACATGGACCTAATCCTAAAACAACTCATATATTTGATAATTGTATTGTGGAAAGCTACTGTTCTCTGCCCAATAACCCCAACACTCCTTCACTGAATTTCCTTAGCTTCTGCCACACATGCAAGAAGCATCTTGAGCAGACAAAGGACATCTTTATTTACAGGTAAGGTCCATTTTCAATGCTTCCAAGTTATAACATGTTCGCTTCTTCTAAATTTGTATTCAACCGGTCTCAAATTATATGATTCATTTGTGTTTGTAGAGGAGAAAAAGCTTTCTGTAGCCAAGAATGTCGCCACCAAGAGATGGTGCTAGATGAAGCAGGAACAGGAACAGGAACTTCAGAATTTGACAGATACTAATACGGTCATTTTTTACTTCCAACGCGGCCACAAAGTCTTGTTGCATTCTGATGAGGATAAACCAGCTATGCTGCTCACAATTTTCTATTCTTGTTTAGGATTATTCTAGATAATTAATAAATATTTGGATGTGACCAGCATATTCCTTTTCAAGTTTTTGTTTGTTTATTTTTTTTTTTCCAACTCTCCCTTGAAAATAGAGATAAGAAAGGATGAGGATGTAGAGTTCGTTTCAAGAAATGAGTAGTTTTAGATTGCTTCCGGTTTTCTCCCTTTGTTTTCGGCTGAAGCAGATGATGATGATGATGATATATGACTGAAAATAGTTATATTTTTCTTTCTTATCTGAGATGATGATGATGATGCATATTATTGTAAATGGGGACCAAATCATTATTTTTCTCAAGAAGATTCCTCTCTTGCACGAATTCTATTATTATTATTATGCTGTTCACGCACCTCGATTGACAAAAATCCAGCAAACCATTAAATAGTTAAAAAAAATGACATTGTCAGAAAAATGTACATTTGTTAAAAGTCCTTTTCCTCACCTATTATTACCTCGTTATTCAAATCATTCAATATTAGGCTTTCGATGAGCAACTTTGATACGTATATTAGGGAGAGTTCCAAAATATCAAACTTTGGACAAAAGCAATTCTGGGTCTTCGTCCCATTTGATAAGTTCTTTTGTGTAGTTTAATTTTGGAAAATTAAGAAAATATTCATTTTTAATAATACTATCATGTATTAATATTTTACTTAAACTTTTAGCAATTCATAATTATATTTTAATTCTTTTTTATAAAAAATATTTTTATTATGAAAAACTGTTCTATCACAAAAATTTATGTGATTAATAATGTATTATGAAGTATGTATTAGATAAAAGATGTTACTAATCCGTACTAATTAAAGATATATATGTTATCACAAATTATATTTTTTATTGCAAATTATTATAAGAATGCATTACTAATATTAAATATTTAATACCAGTATTGTTTGATTAGTATTTGTTGTGTTCACTTTCATAAAATTTTAATTAGTACTTTTTTTTATAAATTTTAATTAGTATTTTAATATTTTAAGAAATAACATGAAATGGGAGGAATAAGTATTAGGGAAGTGCTAACTATACACTCTTTTATTAGTTATAATTATTAAAATTTATAAAATTTGGTAGGTTTAGTATTTATTTATTTACTGCTCTAGTAATTTTATAACTTTTAATAATTTTAACTGTTAATAAAAAAAGCATTTCTTACATCTCAAAATGAATATATTTTAAGATTTTTATTTATAAATTAAGATTAACAATAAATATTTTACTTTATTAAAATAATTATCTCTCAATAAATATATTATTTTTAATTGTGATGATTAAAGAGGTTATATAGAACAAATTTGAAAAAAAAGAATTATGTTAAAATATGCAAACATTAGTTATTTTATAATTTTGTTTAAATATTAAAATTACAGTTATTTTAAGTGAAAAATATATATATATATATATTACGAGTAATGTAAGACGTTGTTATAACTGTGAGTATTAAATTGCCAAAATCCATGTCCCACCTCCCCAACACCATAATCACAATTAATTTAAAAATCAATATAGGCTACAGAAAGGTCTAAAATAAACGGGGCTATCATTAAAGCATCGTAGAAAGAAAAGAATTAGAAAGACGCATGTGTTAACGGCGTAAATATTAAACAACATGATAAATTTGGTTAAATTAGTACTATAGCATTGTTGTCAAATCGGATTAGATAAGAAATCCCCACTTGAAAGCAAATCGATATTTTATTTTTATTCACAAAGGGGGAACTGGTGGTACTTTTGTTTCCTTCTTTATGCAACACAAGTACTTTGGGAGGCTCTTCTTAAACGCTTAACCATTCCTTTAATTATGTGATGAAACGCAACTTCTCCAAATGATTAGTGGAACTGTAACCTAACCATGATCCACGACACGTATTTCAAAATGAAAGTAAATGACAATTACGACTTAGTGCGCATGAAAACCACCAGCAACCTTAACTAGTCTTGTACACGAAGAATCATTTATTGAAGAAATTGACGTTTGGGAAATTGGAGTGTAACGACAATGGTGAAAACAAGATCACAAAGGCATTGTACTGCAAGGTGACCACGCTAAAATGCTGAGATGCTCAATTAATTGTGACACAGAACAAACAAAACTCCTTTGACAAGTGACATCTGCTAGAATTATTAGCCATTGGGACATGTTTCACATTTCACCAAATAGTTTAAATGTTTCCCGTGAATAGTTCAATACAATAAAATAGTTTTAAGTGACAGAATCATCATTCATTGAAATTATCTTCTCAGCTAAAAAGCTTCATTCAAATTACACACTTCTCTTCAAACAGTATCAAGAGTGTACAGTATGAATTGTTTCAGAAACATGATATGAACGTGAGACTGAATATAAGTGTAATCAGTTTAAATCAGTCAAGAAAACAAAAAAAAATGGAATCCAATTGATAACCAGAAAAGTGAAAATGACTACTGTGAGCGTGAATAATACAGATTGAAAACCTACTCGTGACAAAGAAACAGCAACACATGTGATATGACACAAGAATATAGAAAGAGTGGAAAATCTGAATCATTACCATTTCCAAACAAGATATTAAATGGAATTCCATTGGATATAGTAGACACTAGACAAATAGAGTGAAGCCTGAAATCAGTTCAACTTAGATTAATTTCTCAAGAAATACTAACTAAAATAAATGAAGTGAAATGAATTAAACTTTTCTCGAAAGTTAAAATTAAGTTATACACTTAACACGAAAGAAGTTAATTGAGAAGGATTTTACAAAAGTCTTGGAGCATAAACTAAGAATAGAACTTAGATTTTTTTTTTTCTTGTAAATACTTGTTGAGAAATTTATCTAAACTGGCTCATACATTGATAATATCACTATTAAGTTGCAACCATATCCACCTAGAGCTGAAAGAATTGAGGCAAGAAACAACGTTGAGCCAACAGACAAACTTTAGCCAATGTGAAGAAAATTGCAAAGAGGAATCGTTGAGATCATAAGGACTGAATTGGACAAAGTGGCGTAGCCGGATAAGACTACTAAAATATTTTGATTTTTGAGGAATTTATATCATCCACGTTCCTGCAGGTGAATTGGTTTATATGAAGGAACCAAACATGCAGTTGCCATTGCAAGAGACCAGTCTGAATTGGAACTGTTTAGACATAAAGACATGATAGCAAATCTTTGATGCGTGATAATCATTATTGAATATTACACAGTCCAAGTTCTATCAATATTAGGACCATCACAACTCAATTCATCTAAACATCAAACAGCGGCATCAGATACAAATGTTCATAAAATGCAAATAATCATGCTATATCTTTCAAAGAAATGCTACATAGATTAATAAGGATAATAAGTATTTAAATTCAGATACAAAATGAAGAATACATAATAGTCACTACATCTTATTTCAGCAGACCACACAAGTTACTGAGGCACAAGGAAAGAAACACAAACAAATTTACGATCCACAAGGGACATTATGGAGAAAAACTGACTGGCAACTGACCACATTTCACGAGTCACAACTGAAACAGCCTTCATAAAGTTTTGCCACCCTGATTAACACATTGAACAACTTTTAGCAATTGCAATGTACTGGAATGAAAAGAATATGGAAAAAGCATTTAAATAGTCATCAAGCAAGATCATACCTTAAAATTTGGCATAGCATGGTCAACACACTCCATGGAAATGGAAGACAAGCTAGAAGAGAACTAGGTTTAGGACTAAGGAAATAAGCATTACTCGGAATGAAACATATCAGGGGTTTACTAGTAGGTGGAGTGACATGGATTAATCCTAAAAACTGAAGCAGATACTACAAAAGACTACTACAAATCCCTTCCTACTTTTCTTTATAAAAAAAACAGAAAAGATAGTGAAGGGGTAAACTACAACCTCACTGAGGATAACTAAATACAAAGTTAACAAAGAGAAACAAAGATGACTAGGGGAAAGATTGGTGAGAAAGGTAGTGATTAGTAAACAGCATTACCATCTAGAAGAAGACTGATATGACAGTGACACACTGTAAAATCATGTCCGACAAGGAAGGAAAGTAAAACAATTCGGAATAGAAGTTAGAATGATTAAAGACTGTAGAAAGAAGAAACGGAGAGAAAGAGAGAAAGAGGGAGGATTTTACAGTATATACATAATATCTAAAGCAAAAGGCTAAATCCTATGTCAGAATAAGGGAAAGTTAACCATTTTGTGAGATGATGATGAGAACTATATGTATCATAAATTCAGGATTCAACTTGAATATAACTTTCATCAGGTCCAATAGATTAACCAAGTCTATTCCATGCCACTTCTACCCATTACCACCATTCTACATACCAACCATTTTCATGGACGCTTCCATCAATTGCATGATCCATAGTAAAGCCTGCTTTCAAAAGATTCCTCTAGTATACACCCAGTTACCCTCTCCACAGCTAAGCTTGACCCAAATTCCAAAAGCTGGAGATTGTTGACCCACCATCACAGCCAAGATTGTCAAGGGCACCACCACAACAAAAGCTACATAATCCAACTTAGACTACAAACTAACAAACTTTATTTGGTATCTATACACATCTACCACTAACCCACTTCATTAAATAGACTTTTCTTACAGGAGCCCACGGCTCCACACATTTCAGTCATCATTGATGTTAAGATTAAGAATGCGACACAGGGTCTTAGTAGCAGAATAAGCATTAACAAACAGATCCCTTGTAAAAGGCGAATCAGAATGCTCCCTGCTAGGGGAAGAGGGCGCAGACTTAGCCACCGGGCGCATTTCAATCTCAGGGGGGGAACCAGGAAGATTAAGAGACACAGTCCTCTTTGGTCTGACAGAAAACTTGGGAATTGGCAACGAACTGGGAGGTGGTGAATTTGAGTAGGTAGGTCCAGCCCATAACTCAGAAAACAAAAGGCCTCCTCCAGCAGGGACATCTTCACTCTCTTTCCTACGAGCTTTGCCACTGATAGGAATTGGGGTGCTCTTAGGAGTAACTTTTAGTTTCCCCACCGTTTTGTTATCAGAATTAGGTGGTGTTTTAGGGGATCTGTGAGATTTCAAAGGAGTTGGCAATATACCTGTCCTCCCAGACTCAAAAGTCCTGCAATTGATATCCCTAAAGCCCCTATTAGGTGAAGACCCAAATCGAGCATGACCCTGTGACTTGGACCTGCTGTAGTATTGGTTCTTATGCTGCTCAACAACAAATAGAGTCTCCATAACACCCACAATAACCAAATCAAAGACGAGTTACAGGTTCAACCCACTAGATCCAAGTGCTACAACAAAGTACGAGATGTCAGAAACAAGCAGAAAACCAAAATCTTTGCCTTCCTAGATAATCTCCCTCTCAAACTGAACATGTAACCGTAAAATCTGTCCACCACCACTACAACACGCAAGTAACAACCTCACCGACTCAAATCTACCACCACTGAAAAATAAATACAAGAATTAATAAAGCACTGACCCAAAAAAAAATATATATATATATATATATATTAAAAAAAAATTGCAGAGACTCTTAGGCATGAAATCAACATTTTGTGAAGAGAGGGAGAGCACGAAAATTACCCGTGAGTGCATGAGAAAGAAAATCGAGAGGGAACACGAAAAGGGCATGACAGTCCTGCTGCTTTTCCTCCGAACCCAAGTACACTAGTTTTAGGTTTTCGGTTAACTTATAGTGTTGATTTTGATGATGTATTTCGGAAGCAATGAAAGTAGAATGGTTGGAGAATGAGAAACCATTAAATCAGCTACCCAGCAGCGGATCTGAAAATGAAATTCACATCAACACAATAATAGTGTCATATCATATATATCTCTATTAATTTAATTAATGTAAGAGTAAGAATGGTTGGTCAATATCCATGAAAATTATGTTTAAAATTTTCTTTTGTTATCATGTGACTCATCTTATATCACATTTTTATCCTCTTTCTATTATATAAAATTAAATTACGTACCGGTGACTCATCATGTATCACACTTAGCTTGTGTTTGCGAGAGAAAAGAAAGGAATAAAATCAGAAATATAATAGATATAAATAAATTAAAAAGATGAGTGAATAAAAAATTAATTATTTGATTAAAAATATATATATGTATAAAAAATATAATATAATAAAATTCACCATCTTTTAATTTATTACTTTTTTATTTTTTATTGACTAAAATTTTCAACTTATTATCACTATTTTATTTTTACTCTATCTTTTCTATTTCTCACTCATTTGATCTCAATCAAAGTGATTCAATGTAACTAAGAAGTTTGGGTTTACCCACTGGTGTCGGTTTCTGGCTCCATCATTGTGCATGTCAGGTGATATGACGATACACGTGGCGGTTGAGTTTCTAACAAAAATCTGGGGTGGTGGAACTATAAATTATAATTAAAGTAGATGACCAAAAAACAAAAGAAAAGTATTCTTATGCTTTATTGTGCCCGCCGAAAGGTATGCCAAGCTCCTATGTTTCCCTATGCACAGGAAAATTGAAATTTTCACAAACAAATTAAATAGAATATAGGAACATAATTACACATTAATTATTAATTAATTCAATAATCCATTCATCCCAAAATAAATTTAACATTTGTTACCATTTATAACATTCATGTTATCTAATATATTAATTATTTTTATATTAAAATATTTATAATTTTTTTATTTAAAAAAATATATTAATTATAAACTCTTTAAAAAATATATTTTTTAATTGGTTAGAAAAAAGATGAGTATTAATTAAGAGATATAACACATGTATTCTAATTAATTAAAAAATATATGAGTAATTAGAAAGAAGAAGAAAAAAGTAGTATAAGAATAATTTTAGAAAAAAAAATGTATAAATAAGATAAATTTATTGTTATCAACTAAATTAACAAATTTTCTTAATCTTGATAAATTAGGTAATTTGATTTTATATATAGAAATTGAAGTAATATCTTATAATAAACAAAAAAAAATGTCATTTTTATTTTTCAATAAAATATTAATTATTTTTATCTATAGTCTTAATAATATTTTTAAGGAGTTATTGTGTTGTACTATTTTTAACATAATAAGATTAATTTTATATGATTATTATTTTCTTTTATCTAATTATTAATTTTTCTCGAGTTTATGTAAAAAGAAAACTAGAAAGATACTTATTGTTAAACACAATGAATACATTTTTAGAGTAATATTTTAAAATTTACTTGCATATTTTATCTTTCATGTAAGTAAGTATTGATTTAGTTACATATGACCCTAATGATAGAAAAAAAAATAGTTACTCTTAAACATATAAAGCCAAAATTCATAAAGAACAATGAAAATTGAAAAGTAAGCTACTACAAGAGTGCTCTATGAGACTATGATATACTATTTGTATGATTTGATTAAGGCAAATACTAAAGGGTCTATCTTTTATTATTTTTAATTCCTTTTAATGATAAGTATAAATGAAAATTATCAAAATGTTATGTTTAGTGCATATGTTTTCGCGTTAAGCACATTCATATTGAGAATGCAAATAAAGTGTTTTTTATCTTTGTTTTTTCTAAGCATAACTCACATGTGTTAGGAAGTCATACTTTAACTTAATTCAAAGAATTTAAGTATCTTCGATCCATCATACAAAGTTACATGAAAATAAATGGTGATGAAAATCATAGGATTCAAGAAGTGTCATATGTTGTTTAATCTTAAGGAAAAATTGACAGAACTATTATGTATAAGTTTGGAATAAAATTAGTGTCCTATTTTTCTCCAATATTGTTATGGGAAGAAATACTGTAGGCGAAGCTTTGAGTGTATATTATGTTTTATGACTCAAAATAGAAAAAAGAAGTGGATGAATGGTATTAAAATGGTGATTATGAATGTGGTGGTGTGGAGCCATGGATAGTAGTGTGATAGAATTTCAAACCATAATAGACCCGTTGAAAACACTAACTCAAGGCCCAAGCATAACAAGAGTACTCTTTCATGGATAATGGATTATGTTTATTGTTAGTTGGGCCAACCTAATCTTTTATTTGAGCATTTTTGTTGTTTTTAATGAATAAGGGATTTTCGTGAGAGGGGAAATCATTGTTGTTTTCCTTTAAATACTTGTATGAGATGGAAATTGGATATGAAATAAAATATCTTGATTAGTTTTTCTTTCTAGATGATACTAGAGTTGCCCTAGATCTCCTTCATTATTCTATCATTGGTGTTTTCATTGCCCTATCTCCATTTCCATCCTTATTGTCTAAATCAACGCTTTACAATCTCATACCAAACATCAAAACCTCCTTCATGATACTTACCATGAGTCATTCACGTCTATCATGGGTATGCTCATGAGTCAAATTGCAAATGTGGGTAATTTTATTTTCCTTAACCAACAACCATCTTCTTCAAATTTCCCATTCTCACCACCATTTTATACAAAACCATCGTTAACATCTTCAATACACCATATCCTTTATCTTTCCCTCAATTGTCATTTTTGCAATATACTTAATTGTTTTTCCCACCACTACCTATTTTTACTTCCTCGATTATCACCCAAACTACTTTACCACATTTTGATCCTTTAGAATTCCCACCTTTTAATCCAAATTTCCAGCATCCAACCTCTATTTTTGCTCCAACCACTTTTTGCCTACCCAAATTATAGTTAATTAGTTCAAGGGTTTAGATCCCCTCAACTAGTTATTCCAAGTTGATCAATATTTCATGTTCTACCAAGTTCCATGGGAACCATGAGTTCCTATTGCAGCTTTTTATATGAAGGGTGAAACCCTTAGTTGATTTAAATAAATGTTTACCAACAACCAATTGGGAGATTAGACTACTTTCAATAGATCACTACAACTTCATTTTGGACCATCTAATTATGAGAATCATCAGGCTAAATTATTCAAGTTGAAGCAGTAGGGTACAATTTATGAATGTTAAGCTACTTTTGAAAAGTTAAGTAATTAGGTTTGGCATTTGCATTTATGGATTATTTCACTCATGGTTTGAATCCTGAAATTAAAAAATGAGTTGGCTATTTTACAACCCTATTCGATTTTCCAGGCTATTAGATTAGCTAAATTAGTGGAGGCAAAATTGAAAGATCCTAAAGTTCAAGCCAAGCATTCATTGTTGTATGTTGCAACCAACCCTTCCTTTATTTCATCCATAACCACAACCCATCCCTCCCAACTCACTGTTGTTCAACATACTCCAACCAAACTTGTGTCCACCACTTCAACCTTACCCATTAAAACACTAACTTCCCAACAACTTATAAAATGCATAGTGGCTGGCCTCTACTACAATTATGATGCTAAGTATTTTCTTGATCATAAATGCTCCACTCCCCATTATCTACTACTTCTTCATGATGAAGAGCCCATTTTTCTACAAAGATTACAATTGAACCTATTGACATTACCCATAAGTCCACTGTAGTTCATTTTCATTTATCCCCTAGGCTTTGAACGATCTTCCTTCTTTAAATACTCAAGTTTGTAGGTCAAATAAATGGCACACCAGTGACAATCCTTATAGATACTGGAAATTCTCACAACATGATTCAACCTCGCATAGCACATCATTTACAACTACAAGCTACACCAACAAACCCTTTCAAGGTTATCATTGGTAATGGTGCACACATATTATGTAAGCAATATTGTCTAGCTATCCTAATTTCTTTCCAACATCACACATTTGTGGTTCCACTATGTTTATTACCTATTGAGGGCATTGATGTTGTACTTAATACTACATGGTTGAGAACTTTGGACACCATTCAAGCAAATGTTTTAGTTCCTACATTCACATTTTCCCATGATGCCCAACTTGTTACCCTTAAGGGTGAATCATTCATGACACCCCAACCTACTACTTTCCACCAGATTTGTCAACTTATGCATCAAGGTTTTGTTACTTCTTTCCATCTTTTATCCATGGATCTGACTCCTTATCCCATAACTTTCCCTATTTTAACACCTCCCAATCTTACCATACGTTTCATTTTTACCTAAACTTTAAATGACTTCCTTTAGACATTTAACCCTATATTTCACCAACCACATGGCCTTCCCTCTCCGCAACCACATGATGATCACTATATACCCTTATTTCCATCTTTTTCCCTAATTGATGCACGACCTTAACGTTACCCTCACTTTCAAATAGAAATCATGACCTCATTGATCTCATCCATGTTAAAGGAAGGCATCACTAAGCCCAACACAAGTTTGTTTTCTTCTCTAGTCTTATTGGTAAAAAAAAAATGGCTCGTGGTGTTTCTATGTTGATTATTGAGCACTTAACACTATTACAATGAAGGACAAATTTCCTATACCTACAATAAACGAGTTTTTGGATAAGCATGGGGCTGCTTATGTATTTTCCAAGATAGATTTACAATCAAGATATCACCAAATACAAGTAGTACCTTGAGATACACATAAGACAACCTTTTTCATAAATTTGATGGCCATTACAAGTTTTTAGTTATGTCGTTTGGCTTATCAAATGCTCCATTTACTGTTCAATCCATTATGAATGATTTACTTCAACAATTTTTGCAAAAATGTTCTCGTTTTTCTATGAAATTTGAGTCTATATTGAATCATTCACAACCTATTTATTTCATTTGTGTTATATTTTGTAGCTTTTAGTAGATAATCATTTTTATGCAAAATGAGAGAAGTGTGTTCAATGTGCATTTTGTGGCTTATTTGGGTCATATCATATATGTAACATTTTAGATTTTTAGTTGCAAATTTTTTTACTCTTCACGAATAAGAATTTTTTTAATAAGTTAAGATGATATTAGTTATATTTAATTATATTATAGAATGATAATTTTTTTAGTAATAATATTATTATTTTATTGTATTTTATTTGATTTTTGGGTTTCTAATATATATATGTGTGTATTATGAAAAAATTTATTATATAAATAATATAATATAAATATATGTAGTTTATTTTTTATTATATGATATATGTTGTCACTCCTTTTTTTGTGTTTTTTGTTTTTTTTGGCATATTTTTTATTTATTTTTTTAATAGATGGCTATGCCAAATATCAACTCGTTTATCATATTCGTTCTTGTCATTTTGCATGTAGAGTTGTCAATTTAAGTTCAATTTGATGCATAGATCCATCCAACCCACAAAAAAGGTTAAATTAGGCCTTAAAAGGGATGACTTAAATAGAAACAAGTCATTTTGGCCTAGTCCACTAAGCCCGACAAGTCAAATGAGCTCAAGTCGAGCAGGCTTGCAAGCTTAAGGCTAGCTCGTTAAACTAATAAGTGAAATAATCTAAATTATTGTCAACCTATAAATCTGTAATGTATTGTAAAATAATAGACTAAATAAAATATTATTATAGAAATAGTCTTTCACTCTTTTGTGCTTTCTTACAAAGTTGTGGTTATAAGCTTAGAGTTAGAGTTAGTTATTATGAGAAATTTGTTGCTCTTGTTGCACCCTTGGTGACTTGACCTTGTGACTAGTTATCTATGTTCTGTTTGTCGAAGATGAAGACACAAATTACACTCATGTTTATGCTTACAGAGTAGCGATAAAAATAAGAATAGGGACATTAATGACGAAGACTAAGATATTGAAAAAGGCTAAGAAATTTAAGCCTAATACCTCTAAGATATGAAATTATTTTGAAAAGGTTGGTCTAGTTAATGGGATGGATAAATGCAAATGCAATGGTTGTGGAAAAATTGTATACAAGTAAAACTATTAGGTGTTTTATGACAATATATTGTATCAATTAATCATGCTATAATTTTATTTTATTTTCATTGTAAAAAAGATTTATGTTTTAAAATAATTTTTTTAATTAGACCAATTTGGTCTGATGGCCTGACATGGGTCAAGTTGGGCAAAAAAGTTATAGCCTGGAAAAATATAAGTTAGGTTAGCCTAACCTAAAATAACATTTGGCCTATGTAGGTTGGGTCAGGTCAAGCCAATCTGACCTATTTGACACCTCTAATTGCATGTGAAATTGATTAATTTATCTCGTTAGAACGTGAGTGGTTTCAAATCAAGCTATTTTATCATGACGATTGGTGACACTCAATTATTGTTCTATTTGTTCTAGTGATGTAGTGTTACTTTTCAACATGTTGCAAAAATTGAATGTTTACTGACCGATACTTGGTGATCAACTCACTTTCATTAAATATCAATTCAATAGAAATCGAACATATGATGATTGTTTGTTGGTGCATGATAGAGGTTAACATACGTCTAACCCAATTTTTAGAACAAGTAGTGGTTGCAACAAATACTAGTTTAGTTGTTGTCAGAATTTTATTGGTTTATGCAATGTGTATGGTTGTGGTTGGTCATTTGATTGATCCCTTTGTCAACTATTGTGTGCTTTACATGAGTATACCTTTATTAGTATTTCCATGTGTGTGTACTTGGAACACTCTTTTTTTTACCTTAAAATGCGTTTTTGATGTTAAGTGAATCATTTAACAAATACCTTAAAGCATTTTTCACGCAAGGTTTTTTTTTGTCAAACTTAAAGGGTCCTTTATGCAAAGAGTATTATTCAATGAATACCTTAAAGCATTTTTTAGCCAAGGTTTTATTTTTTATGTGTTATCCTTAAAGCACTCTTCACGTCAAGGATATTATTCGACAAATAACTCGAAACGCTCTTCACACTGAGGGCGTTATTCAAAGAATACCTTAAACTCTTCATGCTAGAGTTTTATTTTTTGTTTTTCGACCTTAAAGCAATATTCATGCTAAGGACATTATTTGACCAATACCTTAAACGCCCTTCATGCCAAGGTTTTATTTTTTATGTTTTGATCTTAAAACACTCTTCATGTCAAGGTAATATTCTACAAACACCTTAAAACATTATTCATACCAAGGCATAAAGTGTTTTTCACATTAAGGGTGTTATTTGACGAATACCTTAAAGTAGTCTTCTCATAAAGGGCATCATTGACAAATATCTTAAAATGTTTTTCACACCAAAAATATTATTAAGTGAAAACCTTAAAACATTTTTTATGTCCATATTTTATTTTTTGTTTGTCAACCTTATAAAAGTGTTCTTCATGCCAAGTATATATTATTCCATGAATACCTTAAAGCGTTTTTTATGCACGAGGTGTTATTCAACAAATACCTTAAAACTTTCTTCACTTCGAGGTTTAATGTGTTTTTCACATCAACGACATTATTCAAAAATATTTTTCACGTCAAATTTTTTTTTCTTTGTTTATCGATTGTAAGCCTTGTTGTAACATTAGAATACCACATTTAAAGTATTATTTATTTTAACGTTCATTGGATTATCATAATTTTATCTTTAAAAAATGTATATACTTTTATACAATTAAATATGATAAAACAATATCAAATAATTTCAAAAAAAACCTTAAAACTAATAATAATTGAGTAAACACTAGCAATAATTTATTTATTTTTCATCTTCAAATAATATATGACTATACTAATAAAATTAAGTTAATATATGGCTACAACTTACTATATTTATATCTGTATAAATCAGCTAGAAAAATTGGGTGCAAAAGAAACGGTAATTCCTATATAATTCCTGCTAAAATTGAGTCGTATTTTAAATTTGAATGTGTTTAATCAAGTGTGAGCATAGGTACCCGAATTTTGAGTATCGGATGATTTTTTCTATTTAACTCTATACCTTCTGACAAGTAATTAATAACGATAATTTTAAAAATAAATATTATACATCAAAATAGATAGTATATTTTATAATAGTGAATAATGTATTTGATAGCATTTCATACTCACATATTATGTAAATATATAAAATATTTAATAATTTTAATGTGTCTAATTCCCAATTAAAATCAAAGAAAGGGTAAAAAGTAACAAAGTATTTTTTTGGTAGAGTAAAAAAATAATTTGATAACAATTAAGAAAACAATTTACTCAAGATGCCATATAAACTTGGATAAGTAGAATATTTTAAATAAATTTAATCATGATAATTTTTAAACAAAATAGATGTGACTAAATCACTAAGGTTAGCCTAGTGACGGGTGAAGAGAGACTGGAGTAGTTAGAAGTATGAGGATCTAGGTTCAATTCTCATTACTTTATAAATAATATAAAAAAAATGCTATTCATTTGTGGTTTCTTTTCCAAACTACTTAAAGTCACCTGTTTTCCAATCATCGCGGCATAGTCATAAGAAAAATAGAGCTGCTTGTTAATTTAATAAAATTGACCAATAATAGCTGGAAGTTCTTTATATCATGAAATTGGTAACAATCACGTCATCTTTAATATCAATTAGTAATATGATAATTTTTAAACAAATAATTGTAATAAAGGTGCTATAAAAACAGTAACAAATTATCAGAACAATTATAATATTACATGTTTATGAGAATTAAAGTGAAATGCTAGAACAATTATATTAATGTATGATTATAGCAATTAATATGAAATAATGAAATAATTATAATAATGCATGATTATAACAATTAAAACGGAATATTAGAACAATTATCATATTATTTAGACAAGAAACATTGCCCGTGACAAGAGTGAAATAAAATCAGCAATGCTGCTTTTCAAATTGAGTAGATTAGCAAGTAGTATTGCGTGATATTAAAGAAGAGTTAATCATTTATACACTGTCAGTGTAAAGTTTTTTTATACTAGCAACTAATTATATTTTTTAATTGTATCATATCACTGTAAACACATTTACTTTTAATAATGACACAATCAAAAGATATAATTAGTTGTCCGTGTAAAAAAAAATTTCACTGACAGTGTATAAATGATTAACTCATTAAAAAATACATCAAATTGAATTTGATATTAATTTGGATTGGATCACGGCGTCCGAACACAACATAAGCTACCGTGATTCACATTAGCCGGGAGGGCGAACAAAGACAGCATAATCTTCTTTAATTTTTTAGTGCTTGATTTCAATCTAATTATCCATATAACAATAACAATGACGTCTCACAGTATTACCGTTCTTGCATTGCATGGATAATTCACACATACAATTAAATCAAAACATGTTTGCATAGATATTTTTAACGAAAGAAACGAAAAAGGTGTATTTTTTTAATAATAATTAAAAAATAAAAGAAGATACAAGTTAGATACTTAGCTGTTTTTTTTTTAAATGTTTAAGTAGTTTTACCAAAATCTGAAGAACGACATAGAATTATTAAGAGACACTCGAACTTGTAATATTATTCCAAAATTGGTGTAATGATGAAGCCTCAAAGTACCACAATTCCATTAAATTTCTTCAAACTCCTCCGTGTGGATCTTGAGAAGATTTAAGGAAGATTTCCGGATTGAAATGGAGGAGCAATGTTGAACTAGAATGAACTAAGGTTCTCAGATAGAAGTAAGCAAACCTAAATCTACAAAGAAAAAGGTTCAAGGCAACAAGGAGAAGGATACTCTCCTAAGGTAACTTCGGTTTAGAGAAGATTTCTTAAGAAAAAGAATTTCTCATTCAATATCCAAAGTAATGCGATTACACGTCCAAAGTGAATATATAGGCTAAGGAAGTATGCTAGGAAAGCTTGGCTAACCTAAGGTTTAAGTCAAACCATGGTATGATTAATTAAACCTTAGGCGCCAAAATTTGAATGTTTAAATTCAAATTTTGGAGCCAAACCGGATCACCCATGTGCTACTTGATTTGAATGTAATTTGGTATTCATTTGCCAGTAAATTTCGAACCCATGTACTTCACTCTAAATGTAATGCTAAATTTCATTTAAATTGAGATGCACATGAAACTACTTTTAGCCTAAAATTCAAATTACATTGAAATTAAATTCTTAATCTACTTAGCCAAAATACAAGACCCACAAATCAAAATTGCAAGCCCAATAAGCTAAACCTAATCTACATAGACTTTAATGTATAGCCCAACTAAAAAGAACTATGGGCTTGTCTTTAAAAGTTGCTCACTCTTCATGCATTCTTTTGACCGTAGATAGCCCTAGTAATTGGGTCTTTGGCCCATGGACCTCCATCATGTAATCTCGTCTTCAAATAAAAATGAGAGGTGTAAGAAGAGTTTTACCAAATTCTACGATAGATGTCAAACTATTATAATATGGAACATCCTCTAAAAATATAATAATTTTTTAATATGTATAAAATATTTATTTAAAAAATTATATATTTAATATAAATATTTTAACATTATATTAATTAAATATAATAAATAACATTTTATCATAAAAACACTGGTTTATTTAAATATTATAAAATATTTTATTAAAAACATCAATTGAATGATACCTTAATATATACTTATATATTACATTTAATATATGTAAATAATACTATATAATAAAAATACTATACTATTTAAATATTTATAAAAATATCACACTAACTGATTAAATGTTATTCTAATACTTATCTTCTACAATTTTATTATACATATATGTAACACAAAAACATCATCAAAATAATCAAAACAATACATGCATGTTAGTTGTTAACCAAAATAATAATAATAATAATAATAATAATAATAATAATAATAATAATAATAATAATAATAATAATAATATATAAATTAAAATTAATAATTTAAAATATATTTTTTTAATTTGTATTTAATTTAGCAAAATTTATTAAAAAATAATAATTAAATATTTAAATTAAAAGATAAATTATAAATTATTAAAGTGTAAAATATTTGAATTTATTAAGGAAAAAATATTTAGCATACGATGAGAGAGTGGTATAATATTTATATTTGTAAGAGGATGTTAATAGTATTTTAGTAATAATTTTTTTTTTAATAGAA
Source organism: Cajanus cajan (assembly GCF_000340665.2). NCBI lineage: Eukaryota > Viridiplantae > Streptophyta > Magnoliopsida > Fabales > Fabaceae > Cajanus > Cajanus cajan. Next base: position 99,361 of record NW_017984321.1, read on the forward strand.
GTTAATGAAACTTTAATAAAAAAATTTAAAAAATAGATAAAATATTATATATTAAAATCTATTAAGGAGAAGTGTAGTTTTTAATTTAAAAAAGAATAACAATATAATATTTACATTTTTAAGAAGAGGGAATCAAGTGTAATTTACTATATATATACATTATAATTCATAATTCAATCACAAACTATTGATAAATTTGTTGACACAATTAATAATCACCTTAAAACTCACATCAAAAATGATTTTTAATTAATTAATTGTATAACTAAAAATATTTTGATAATATAGTTACTATAAAAGATAATAAAATTATTAGATATATTACCTTGAATTAGTTGACTTGTTGTTCTGTAACATTAAGTATCTTATCTGATAGTTGTATTTGTAAAATTAAAAATTTGTAATGTCGTAAAGGAGATGATAAAGATAAACAGTAGGATTAGGAATGGTACATTTGGAAAGAGAAAAGCAAGACGATTCTATTCCTTACGTTTGGCCCAAAACCTTTTCACAATTCCTGCGGGAAAAGAAAGCAAAAGCATTAGCAAATACCAAAGCAATTAAAATTAATCAATCTCCCAGGGGTACTTTCGTCCAACCCCTATAAATATTCCCATCGAGTAACCACCCATAAATACACCTCCCTTAAGACTCTAACCATTACCATATATACACATCCAAACAGGGACTTAAACTTGTACAAAGTTACAACACCAACACCATGTTCGCGGCCAAACCCAAACGTTCCCAGCGCGGCGTCGTTTCATCCACAACCTCCAACTCCAACAAGCTATTGAGACTACCGCACGTCTTCGCCAAAATTCTAGAGCTTCCTTTTCCCTCAGACGCCGACGTTTTCGTGGAGGAGACAAAACACTGTTTCCGCTTCGTGGCGGCGTGCAGCGGCGGCGGTGTGCGAGCTCAGGCCGTCGAGATTCTCCCGGGGATAACCAAAATCGTGATCAAGAGAATGGACGGTGGTGATGTCGCGGTGGAGGGTCAGCAGCAGCAGCAGCAGCATGTTTCTCTAGGGCTTGGTCTCTGGCGGTTCCGGCTCCCGCCGTGCTCTCAACCGGAGATGGTAAGCGCCGTTTGCAGCGGCGGGAAGATGGTGGTGACGGTGCCGAAGAGCAAGAGCAGATGAAACTGATTCTGGAATATATGAGAGGCGTGTGCTTTGCAAACTAGTATTTCTGTTTTGTACATAAACTATATATGAGGCCTCTTTTCATATTCTCATATTCTCTAATAAAACCCCTCCACGTCACCTCTTTATTTTCCTATCCTGCCTTTAATTATGCTTAATATACATTCTTTTTTATCATCATTGCTAAATTACTAAATTCTTTTTTCATTATGCTGCTGCCACTCATTCTCATGGAGGAGCATGCATTTCAAGATCAAATTATGCGGCTACTGTAAAGCGTTTCTGATGCCTCCAACCATTTTTCTTTTTCTCTCTCTTTTTCTCGCTACCACAAGTGTCACGTTACATGGATCGAATCGTAGGATGCTCTTACCAGTAGTACCTATAGACTGCATGATGAACACTACCCAAATCTTTCATTTCCACATTTGCAAATCCTAATTAATAAACCCAGTGTTGATCAACTCTATTGCTTTTTCTACCAGATTAGCATGGTTAAAGTTACCACGTTTAAAATATTATATATTTTGACATTCATTAAATTTTCTAAATTTTTCCTATAAAAATATATATTAGAGTTAAAAAATGAAAATATTTGTTTAATTTCTAAGTTGTGTGAAATTCAGTAATTAAGTCCTCTTTCTGGTACTAATATTCCGACCATTAGTCAATTGATATTAAGTCTGGAGTGTTATTCTCTTTATAAATTATTGGAGCATCATAATTAATTAAGAAGGATGTATGTTTATAAACTATTTTTCAGTTGACTAGTTATGCAAAACTTTTAGGCTTATGTATACGTGGGGAGTTACTTTTTGGAGCAATTAAAAATGTTATTTATATATTGTTTTCTGAAACATTATTTTACTATATTTTATATGCCAATGCGGTTGCGTTCCAACGGAACCCACTGGTCTCTTAAAGTGACAAATCATGGTTTGAATTACTGCTGTAAGTACATTTTGACTTGTTTGTGTGTCGAGCAGAATATTTATATTTATATAATATTGTATACACTAAAATAAAATAATTTACAATTTATTGTTTCTCAAACAAATACACGTATGCAATTTTAGAAGTTTTGGATAGTTAATTTACAACTGCATGACTATGTATTTTTCTTTCTTTTTTTCACCCTGATCATGTTCTGCATTAACAATTTAACATGTAGAATAATGAGGGAAAAATAAATTAACATGTATAATTGTTGTAACTAATTAACTTTTAACATCAAGCATACATGCGAGACAAATGGAATTTGATCGGACAGAAATGCATATTAAGCTTGTGAATTATTATTGTATCACTTGAACTAATTAGCAAAAGTTAATTTACAGAATAAAATCTATTTCCATTACACATATGTTCTAATTCATTTTAACATTGTGTATTTATACAATATTATATACTAAGTAAATTCTTTTTGGCAGAATTCACTTACATTCAATTATATAGCTTTATACATAGTTCTCAACTTGCTATGGGTCTATTAGTTTGTTTATTAGTTTGATTATTAGAACATAGTTTCAAAATAAAATAAAGATGAGGCTTATTTATTTTAAAATTAAGTAGAACTAATTTTAAATTATGAAAATATTCGTTCAAGTCAATTTTTAATCGTGCATTTTGTACCAAAACCTATCTACATGTCCTCTCTAAAAACGTTTTATATGTTAATTTCTTGGAATTTGGAAATATACATTATCTACATAATACTAATAATAAAAACTATATTAAAATTTAAAAATAAGTAATCATATAAATTAGTGAGCGGGCATTATTTTTTTTAATCATAGAGTGAGAATTTTTTTTTACAAAAATCTTATTTAGAGGTAAAAGTGCCTAATTTAAAATATTAAAAAAAAGTGACTACCGAAATATATTTCATTTATAATAAATTTATATCTATCTTTTAGAAACAAAGTATATATATATATATATAATATATTATTTTTATCACATTACTTATTACATATCTTATATATTTTCTATTTGCATCGCTTCCTATCTCTCTCTTTTCTTTCATCCCAATATATGTTCACATTTTTGTTAGAGTAAAGCACACATATGAAAACTGTGTATATTTCTCTGAATCATGTACTTGAATTTATAGTACATCAAACACATTTGAATTAACTACCATCTAACAAAATTAACTGACTCAACAAAATTGAATTAATCTCACAACACACTCCCTTTAATTCAATGTATCTAAAGACACTACATGAGCATGCTTCTTAGATCTTTGAATCTCTCAATCTTCATGAGTTTTGTTATGATATCTATTGTCTGCAATTCTGATTTGCAGTACACTAGCTCAAGTCTCCCTTTGTTCACCTAATCGCATAGAAAATGGTACTTTGTCTCAATATGCTTGCTCCTTCCATGTGTCACCGAATTCTTCGCTATGTTGATGGTTGACTTGTTATCAACCAAGAGTTGCATTGGGTCCTATAGTTCCACTTGTAGTTCCTTGAGTAGGGATCTCAACCAAAGTACTTGACAGGCTGTATGTGATGCAACAATGTACTCTACCTCACAGCTAGACAAAGCCACCACTGTTTGCTTCTTGGAACACTAGGAAATAAGTGCTCCATGGAGCTTTAATGCATATCCCATAGTGCTCTTTCTATCCACTTTGTTGCCCCACCAATCTGAATCAAAAAAATCCAATTAAGCCTTCAAACAACTTGTTAGGAAACAACACATCATAGTAAGGACTCTCGTTCAAGTATCTCAGTATTCTCTTTGCTGCCACTAGATGAGACTGCCTAGAATCCTCCATAAATCTACTTATGAGGCCGACTGCATATGAAATGTCTGGTCTGTTGTTGCTGATGGGAAACAACAACACAATAACAAGACAGAGCAAACTTAAACAATTACCGCAGCGAAAATAAATTTCCCTAACTTGCAAGAATCTGTGAAGAGCAACAACCAATGAACAACAATAATAAATCACCAAAATCACACACAAAGACACCAAGATTTTTGACGTGGAAAACCCCTTAAAGCAAGGGTAAAAACCACGAGTCGTCCACACCAAAGAAATAGTTTCACTATGATCAACAAAGAGTATAAAAGAGTCTCAATCAACTGCACAAAATAGTGCTAACAGCCAGCCAAATAACAAAGAAATAAAGCTTACAATTAGAGAACAAAGAAGATGAAAAACCCCAAATACACAGCTATATTGCGAACTGAATATCTCCATACTCAGACCTCGTTTCAACGATCCAATCGATCAGAATGAAGAACTGAATGTCACGAACCTTCTGTTAAATTTTCAGCTCGATCCAACGGTGAACACATCTACAGTATCGATTTTACTATCGCAACCCTATGTAAAAACGAGAATAACTTTCTCTCAAAGTGTTGGTGTTCTAAGTGAGTTCTAATTTCCCTCTTTCTCCCTCTTGTGCTTCAGACCCTCTCTCCACTTAGTTAAGTGAGACATTAAATGGGCTTCTCAATTTTGGGCCTTTTCTCTACATAGGAAGGGGGCCCTATACCCAACAAATCTCTCCCTCACAACTATGTGGAGATAACTGCCAAACCGGCGATTTCACAACAAACTTCAAATTTTCCTCTTGGCAATGCTTTAGTCATCATATCAGCACCATTATCATCAGTATTAATTTTAACCAACTCCAAGAGTTTAGCATCCAAAGCATCACGTACCAAAAGGATATTTGTCAAGATGGATAGCACTCTAAATATCAATAAATAAAGGATATTTGTCCTACACAAAACCAAGCTCTTGCAAGATATTCTTCAACCATAGAAATTCCTTGCATGCTTCAGTAATGGCAATGAACTCTACCTCTGTAGTAGACAATGCTACACACCTCGGTAGCCTTGATTGTCAAGCCATAGCTCCCCTCGCAAACTTAATCAAATAGCCCGAAGTGGACTTTCTGGAATCAACATCTCCAGCCATATCTGAGTCTGAGTAACCCACCAAAGTAGGCTTATCCCCTCCAAAACAAAGCTTCATATCAACAGTACCATGAAGATACCTCATAAACCATTTCACAGCATTCCAATATTCTCTACCTGGGTTTGACAAAAATCTACTGACTGTACCAACAACATCTGCAATATTTGGTCTAGTACACACCATTGCATACATCAAACTACCCACTACAGATGCATAAGGAACTCTCTCCATGTCTAATTTCTCAGCTTCATTTAAAGGACTTTGTTTAACACTCAATTTAAAATGAGTAGCAAGAGGAGTGCTCACAGCCTTAGCATTTTCCATTTGGAATCTCTGCAACACCCTTTTAATATATTGTTTCTGTGATAGCCAAAACTTCACTTTCTCTCTATCACGAATGATTCTTATACCAAGAATTAGTTTAGTAGCTCCCATGTCTTTCATGGAAAATGACTCGCCCAATTGTTTCTTGAACATGTCAATCTTGGAAACATTTTTCCCAATAATAAGCATGTCATCAACATACAATAACAGGATAATAAAGTCATCATCAGAAAACCTTTTAACAAAGACACAATGATCAGAAGTAGTCTTCTTGTAGCCTTGCTCACACATAAAAGACTCAAACTTCTTATACCACTGTCTTGGAGCCTGCTTCAAACTGTATAGACTTTTTCTCAGCTTACATACACAGTCTTCCTTGCCTTTAACCTGAAATCCATCAGGTTGTTCTTCCTCCAAATCACCATGAAGGAAAGCAGTTTTCACATCCATTTGCTCTACCTCTAAATCAAGAGTAGCTGCCAAACTCAAAACTGCTCTAATGGATGACATCTTCACCACAGGTGAGAAAATCTCATTGAAATCAATACCCTTTCTCTGTCTGAAGCCTTTCACCACTAATATGGCTTTGTACCTTGGAGATGTAGAATTACTTTCTTGCTTCACCCTGAAAATCCACCTATTTTATAAGGCCCTCTTGCCTTTAGGCAATTTCACCAAGTCATAAGTGTGATTATTATGCAAGGATTTCATCTCATCTTGCATTGCATCCAACCACTGTTGCTTTTCTTCACTTTCCAAAGCCTCTTCAAAACATTCAGGTTCTCGGCCATCAGTCAAGGTCACATATTCATCAGAAGAATACCTTGTTGAAGGTTGTCTCTGTCTATTAGGCCTCCTGAGTTGGACTTGATGTGGTTCAGGTGCATCAGCAATATTCTCATCATGTGACATCTCATGCTCCTTCTAATCATCATCAATAGGAACATCTACTCCACCTCCAAGTTGTTGATCATCAACATCATCATGTTGTTCACTAGGTTGAACACTACCATCAGCATTATCCAGATTGTGAATAGGAAACCACATAGGATCAACATCAGTTAGATTTCTATCTTTCTTGGGTGTAGTCTTTTCCACCTTATCAATGTCTTCAATGGTTTAGTCTTCCATGAACTATACATCACGGCTTCTAACAAGCTTCTTCTCAACAGGATCATAAAACCTGTGACCAAATTCATCCTTACCATAACCAATAAAGATGCATTGCCTTGTCTTCGCATCCAACTTGGAACTTTCATCCCTTGGAATATGGTCAAATTCCTTGCAACCAAAGACACGCAAATGATCATAGCTCACATTCTTGCCAAACCAAATTTTGTCTAGCACCTCACTGTCAAGAATAATAGTAGGAGTGAGATTAATAACATGCACCGCCGTGTATAGTGCCTCACCCCAAAAATGCTTGGGTAATTTAACATCTGAGAGCATACGTCTCACCCTCTCAAGCAATGTCCTGTTCATCCTCTCCGCTAAACCATTCAACTGAGGAGTTTTAGGAGGAGTCTTCTCATGTGCAATACCATGTTGTTTGCAATAAACATCAAAGGGTCCATAATACTCATCACCATTGTCAGTACGAATACGTTTCAGCTTCTTCCCTAACTGTCTTTCAACCAAGGCATGAAATTGTTTGAACCTCTCCATCACTTGGTTTTTTCTCTGCAAAGCATAGACTCATAGTTTTCTAGAACAATCATCAATAACGGTAACAAAGTAAAGTGCACCACTAAAGCATTTCACCTTCGATGGACTATAAACATCAGAATGTACTAATTGCAACAACTCTGACTTCCTTGAGGGAATATGTTTCTTGAAGGACACTCTAGTTTGCTTTCCAACCATGCAATGAGAACATTTCTCCAATTCTGCACTTTTTAACCCTTGAAGAACATCCTTTTTAGCTAAGCAATTGAGTCCCTTTTCACTAATATGACTAAGCCTTCGGTGCCACAAAGATGCCTCCATATCCATGGCATTCACACTGTCTTTAGCAACCAAAGCTTTTGTCCAATATAGTTTAGAATTTTTCTCCCCTCTAGCCACAACCAAGTTACCTTTGGTGAGTTTCCACTTTCTAGAACCAAAATGGTTATCATAACTACCATCATCGAGCATCTGCACAGAGATCAAATTAAAACGGACATCAAGAGCATGTTTGACTCCTCTGAGCAACAACTACATTCCCATGTTGGTTTGCAGGCAAACATCACCAACACCAATTACTTTAGACACACTATCATTACCCATCTTCAACACTCCAAAATCACTAGAAGTGTAAGATGTGAAGAACTCCTTCCTTGGTGAAACATGCAGTGTAGCACCACTATCAAAAATCCACATGCTCTCATCTGATACAAAATTAACTGACCCATGGTCACTGAGAATAACAAGATCACCACAAGTAGCAGTAGCAACACGATCATCATCATCATGATCCTTTTTTTTTTGCTTACCATTCTTGCCTTTATTCTCCTTTTTCCACAGAAAACAATTCCTCTGTATATGCCCTATTTTGCGACAATAATGACACTCCACATTCTAGTATCCAGACCTAGACTTACTCCTGCTCTTTTCTCTACCACCCTTTGGTTCCTTTTTCTGACTTCTCCCCCTGTTTTCAGTGACAAGCACCTCGGATTGAGATGAAGAAGCTTGTGCCTTCCTTCTCATATCTTCATTAAGAGCACCACTATTTGCCGCTTGTAAAGAAACAATACCATTAGGGGCCGAGTTGGTAATAGAAACTCGAAATGTCTCCCAAGACTCAAGTAAAGTATTCAATAGCCATAGTTCCAAAACTTCATCATCAAATTTGATACTCATTCCGAATAATTGATCTAGGAGCCCTTGAAATTCATTCAAGTGATCTGAAATGGAAGAACTTTCCATGTACCTCAAATTCATCAGACAGTTCAACAAATACAATTTATTATTCCCTGATTTAGAAGCATACAAGGACTCAATCTTCTCCCATAAAGTTCTAGCATGTGTCTCATTAGCAATGTGATTATAAACATTGTCTTCTACAAATTGTCGAATAAAACCACACACTTGTTGGTGTTCAAAGTCTCAATCTTCTGATGACATAGAATTTGGCTTTTGAGTAGTAAAGACGGGAAGATGCATTTTCTTCACAAATAGCAAGTCTTTCATTTTGCCCTTCCACAAGTGATAATTAGTGCCATTCAAAGCAATCATTTTAGTTTTTTCCTCTATCATTCAAAGCTAGTCAAATAGTGCCAAACCAAAGCCAAAAGAGCTCTGATGTCACTCTGATGGGGAAACAACAACACAATAACAACACAGAGCAAACTTAAACAGTTATCGCAACAGAAATAAATTCCCCTAACTTGCAAGAATCTGTGAGGAACAACAACCAATGAACAAAAATAATAAATTACCAAAATCACACACAAAGACACCAAGAATTTTAACGTGGAAAACCCCTTAAAGCAAGGGTAAAAATCATGAGTCGTCCACACCAAAGAAATAGCTCCACTATGATCAACAAAGAGTACAAAAGAGTCTCAATCAACTACACAAAATAGTGTTAACAGCCAACCAAACAACAAAGCAATAAAGCTTACAAATAGAGAACAAAGAAGATGAAGAATCGGACGTCACGAACCTTCTGTTTAATTTTCAGCCCGATCCAACGGTTAACGAACTTGCAGTATCGATTTTACTGTGGCAGCCCTGTGTAAAAACGAGAATAATTTTCTCTTTTCCTTTCTCTCAAAGTGCTGGTGTTCTAATTGACTTCTGACTTTCCCTCTTTCTCCCTCTTGTGCTTCAGACCCTCTCTCCACTTAGTTAAGTGAGACATTAAATGGGCTTCTCAATTTTGGGCCTTTTCTCCACATAGGAAGGGAGCCCAATAGCCAACAGTTGCAAATGTACCTCAGTGAGCCAACAATCTGTTTGTATTGTTGTCCACTAGTTTCTCCCTTTCACCTTTCAATAGTTTGATGTTTGCTTCAGCTGGAGTTGATGCCTCATTGCATTGTGTCATATTAAACCTCTTCAACACTTCAGATATGTACTTCTTTTGGTGCAGAAGAATTCCTTGATCAGTTCTTGTAAACTCCATGCCTAGAAAGTAGCTAAGGACTCCTAAGTCTGTCATCTCAAACGTGGTCTTCATCTTCAGCTTGAAGGACTCAATGTTCTCTTGATTACTGCCTGTAATCAATAGATCATCCACATACAGACACACTATAAGTATATTAGTTTTAGATTTGGCATTCACATATATGCCATGTTCCACAGAACATTTCAAAAAGCCCAGTTGCACAAGGAAGGAATCAAGTCTTCTATTCCAAGCTCTGGGGGCTTATATTAACCCATAGAGAGCCTTTCTATGCCTATACATTCTTCCTTATGCCTCTTTTACTTTGAATCTAGGAGGTTGAGACACATAAACCTCTTCTTCAAGTGGACCATTCAAGAAGGCTAACTTCACATCTAACTAAAATAGCTGCCAGCCTTTGAAGTTAGCTAGAGACACCACCAATCTAATTGTCTCAAGTCTAGCCACAAGTGCAAATACTTCATAGTAGTCCAAGCCAGGTTTTTGTAGAAAACCTTAGCCACCAGTCTTGCTTTGTGCTTCGCAATTGATCCATCATACTTGTGATTCACTTTAAACACCCATTTGGGAGGTATGGGTTGTTTGTTTGATGGCAACTCCACCAATTCCCAGGTCTGGTTTCTCTCAATGGCTCTCAGCTCTTCTTTCATAGCCTCCTTCCACTCACTTCTTTTGGTTGCTTCTTCAAAGGTGATAAGATCAAAATTAACTAAAAAGGCTATATAGACCAAATTTCCATTAGTTGTAATCAAATCATCAGAGAACACCTCACAATCATCAAACCTTGTTGGCAGGTGCTTAGACCTTTGGGGTTTGGTGTTATGTGTCTGTGCAACCTTATTCTTCTCACCATGTTCTTCTCCACAATCAGACTCTTCAAGTGCTAAAGGCACTTTCAAAGTTGAAGTGGTGGGTTGCTTAGACCATTCCCATGCTTCTGTTTCATCAATGTGCACATCCCTGCTCAACATAATCTTCTTAGCAGCTGGATCATACAATTTGTCGGCACTTGTAGAGTGGTATCCCACAAGAATTGTTGGTTGACTACTATTGTCATCTAACTTCCTTCTTCTTTCATCAAGAATGTGTCTAAAACATAGAGAGTTAAATATCCTCAAGTGTTTAACACTTGGTTTTTTCCCTGTTCACACTTCCTCAGGTACAGGATAATTAAGCCTCTTAGTGGGGCACTTGTTCAACATATACACAACTGTAGTAACAGCCTTTCCCTAGAAACTGTGAGGTAGACCTTTTGTCTTCATCATACTTTTTATCATATCTAGGCATGGCAACGGGACGGGGTGGGGGCGGGGGCGAGTTTTACATTTCCCGCCCCTGCTCCCGCCCCGATACTCGCTGAGGGTAAAATCTAGGTATTCATCCCCGCCCCCGCTGAGGTTCGGGTTTTCCCGCCCCGCTCCCGCCCCCGCTCTAATTTTTATCCTTTTTTTCTTTTAAATAAATATGAAAAAAAATTAAAAAAATAAAAGAAAAGTAAAATAATATAAATTTTTACATATAAATATTTCTAATTTTGGTTTATATATATATAAAAAATAATTTTTTAATTATATTATTAAGCAGGGCTGGGGTGGGGGCAAGTACGGGATAAGTATTAACATCCCAATCCTCGCCCTCGATTTTATTAATCGAGGAAAACCCGAACCCGAACCCGATAAACACGGGGTTTTCCTGTCCAAATCGAGGCGAGTTTGGGCGGGTACCCACGGAGATGGGTTAGATTGTCATACTTAATCATATCAAGGATAGTTCTATGTCTCCTTTCTACCATACCATTGTGCAGAGGAGTATATGGGGCAGTTACCTCATGCTAGATGCCATATTCTTCATACAAAAATTCAAACTCTCTAGATATATACTCACCCCCTCCATCTGTTCTAATTACTTTGATGCTTTTCTTGGCCTCCCTCTCAACTTTAGTTTTAAAATTCTGGAAGATGGGAAACACTTTAGACTTGGACATCACCAAGTAGACCCACATCATTCTGCTGAATTCATCCACAAAGGAGACAAAGTATTTGTTCCCTCCCAAAGATGGAACCTCAAAAGGTCCACAGACATCAGAATGGACTACTCCCAGTACACCAATGGCTCTCATTAGAATATAGGATGTGAATGAATTCCTTTATTGTTTCCCAAGCATGAAGTCTTTACACATCTTATCTTGCACACTAATCACAGGCAATCCAGTCACCATGTCTTTAGAACTCAGCATACTCAGGCTTCTGAAGTTTAAGTGTCCAAGTCAAAAATGCCATAGCCAGGATTGATCTTCAATGGTTGCAGTTGTAAAACACTAGGCTTCTATAACATGAATATCAACCTGAAAGGTTCTATTCTTGGAGATAGGAACCTTCAGGATTCTCTTCTGTTAGGGATCAAACACCTACATACACTATTGTTGCATGTGTATTGTGAATCCTTTCTCCAGCTATTGTCCTAGGCTCAACAGATTGTTCTTCATCTTAGGCACGTATAGTAAATTAGAGATAAAGGCACTTTTTCCATTTCTTCCTCTGATCATAACATTCCCCACACCTTCTATTGATAGTGTTTTGTTATTAGCAAATCTAACCTTTCCTTTCTTGCTTTCATCAAGATTAACAAGCCACTCTTTATTGTTGGTCATATGATTGGAACACCCAATATCAAGATAACAAGTTTTAGTGTTGCCTAACTCAAAAACTATGGTCACCATGAAGAGCACTGGATCAACATCAGAATCACCATCTTGAGCCATGTGAGCTTCATCATCATCCCTTCTATGGTGCGATTTATTGAACCTGCACTCATCAGCAAAGTGACCATACTTTTGACAATTGTAGCATTGTACCCTCCTCTTGTCAAAAGTCTTCTTGCTCCCTTTACCACAGTTATGACCACCTCTACCTCTTATACTTGAGGTTTTAGACTGATCTTGATCAACGCCATTCTGATCACTACTTCTGTAACTTCCATTTCTGGATCCTCTTCCAGATCTTCTCCCTCTTCTACCTCTTCCTCTATTAGCTCCATCTTTCTTGGTGACTTAAACTTGTGAGGCCTGATCTGGTGCCCTTTCATTATTTCTCTCATTCATGCATTGTTCATGAACTTCCAGGGAACCTTGAAATTCTGCAATCTTCATTGTCTTAAGATTTTTGGACTCCTCAATAGCAACTACTATGTAATCAAATCGTGGAGACAGTGTTCGCATCACCTTCTCTATGACCATCAGGTCTGTAATCCTTTTTCCATAAGTCCTCATCTAATTAACAAGACTCAACAACACCCTTGAGAATTAATCAGAGATCTTGCCAAGATTCTTCATTTGCAGCAACTCAAACTGTCTTGTGAGAGACTAAAGCTTTACTTTCTTGATCTTGTCATCACCTTCTCAAGATTTTTCAAGAATCTCCCATGCTTCCTTTGTTGACGTTGTTGAAGCTATCTTTTCGAAGTGCATTGGATCAACGCATTGATGCAAGAAGAATAGAGCTTTGCAGTCTTTCTTCTTGTTCTCCCTATATACGGCTCGTTGGGCATTAGTGGAGTTTTCACTCAACTCCATGTAGCCACGTTGCACAATCTCTAGTATTTCTTGAAATCCAAAGATCACCCTTACACGCCACGGCCCCAATTCTTCCCATCAAGAACTGGGAGGTTACCGACAAAGTTTCCATTTGTCGTTGCCATGATACACTAGCACTGTTACGCAAGAATTCAATTTCCATAAATCCAAGATCATTTTTTTTAAGCTCTAGATACCAATCTGTTAAAGTAAAGCACATACATGCACATATATGGAAACTATGTATATTTCTCTAAATCATGTACTTGAATTTATAGTATATCAAACGTATTTGAATTAACTACTATCGGAATTAACTAAGTCAACAAAATTAAATTAATCTGACAACAATTTCCCCTTGTTTATGTGCGAGACGTAGAGTCACAATGTACATTTTTTTTATTCTGATGAACGAATCGATGATTCCCATAGCCTATAGTATATTATATTATAAATATTTCTTTTTGGCGCACGGAATCGAACATCTGTTATATTCTAAATATATTTGATAGCGATGATAAGAAATGGCTTCAACGTGGGCGCATACCAGAAGTTGTGTGGGCCGCACCTGTAACTAATATTTAAATTCAACACTTCTGACTTCATTTTTGTGGGATAAACTCGAAACTGAAACCATCGACAGTGATGAATTTACACTTCCCCTTTTTCTTCTTTTACAAACCAATATATTCCATAATACAAGACAAAATCCCCAAAATGCTGTCACGTCAAATCCATTTGATTTTTATTCCTCGGGTTAGCTTTTCATTTCCCAGTGATTGTTTCAATAATAAAAAAGAAAGTTTTTGTTAAACGTGTACTCCTAGTTAAAAATTATTAAATTAGAGAATAATTTTTCCAGACATATAAATATCAGAAAAGTTATGTATCAGTCAATCGGAATAATATTATGGTCATATATTTAATTTATTATTTTTATCAATTAAAAATAAATATTTAATTACATATTTAAATAACATAATTAGCTATAATTATATCACATTATATGTTTGTACTCTTTGTCAAGCAAAATAAAGAGACTTGTAAAAAAAATAATATAAATCCAGGATTATCTTGTCCCTAATTTGAAGGCTCACTTAAGTAGATTATCTTGAGCGAGTGTGGTTCGGCAAAACCCAAACAGAAGACATGCATGTAACATGTTTGAAAATTAGAATTACGTCGACATTTTATGGTTAGAGAATAGCAAGTTAGGCTTTTAGAAATAGGAAGAGTAAAGTAGAAGTCATTACAATGAATCTCTCAAGAATCTTTTCAATCTCTTTGGTGATTTTAGATTATTTATGAGTGGCTAAGCTTTTTGTGTTGGATATTAACGTAGCTGACTCGACTTTAAATGAGACTTATTTTATTTAATAAAATATTTATTTAATAATTATGTTCTCTTGTTTTTAATATTTATTTTAACTTGATAGCCGCCCATGGTATGATTTTATAGAGTTATCTAAATTTTGAAACCCTTTTAAAATTATGGTATAGATAATAACACTAATAATATTTATTGTGTAGAATAGAGTAAGAATTTTTGTAAAACTTTAAAACATCTAATCTTTATGTAAGTTTTTTATTAACTTTACCAAGAAATTTTGAAATTTTAATTAAGAAACTTAAATTTCTCACCTCAAATATTATTAGGGTTAACATTTTTTTTCTTAATAGTTGGATTAACGATATAATTATTATTAAAATTAAATAATCATGAAGATACATATAAAAAGATTAAGTGAAACCAACCATTAAATTTTTTTTTATTATTGATTTACAATGACATTTTCTTTTATGATGTTGAAAAGTTTAATAAAAGTCTCGGATCATTTGAAATGGAACATAATCATAAGCTTATAACATATTGGTTTGAGACTTTATTTTCAATTGTTATGAACTTACCTTCTAATTATTAGTAAGAAATTTAATTAAGTGAATGAATTAAATAAAAGTCATGAATCAGATTTGGTATAAAATTTTGGTACCATCCAGTATTACGTTGAATAACATCTTTTTAATTTTTATGAAGAAAATGTGAATTATTAACAGTAATATATACTCTTTTTTTTTTTTTTTGAAAGAACAGTAATATATACTTTTAATTGCATTGCATTAAAATAAAAGTTGATCAATTTTATGCTTATGGTTAAATCAAATTACAATGCTTAAAAAGAAATGACCTAATTAAAAGTAGAGAATTTCTGCGGTAGCCTCTATAAAGAAAGGGTACTGGTACTGTTGATGATGTGTCACTTACGTGTAAATCCAAGTCATTTATAATTTTTTAATTATTTAAAATTCACATCCAAGTCATTTATGATATTTTATTTTTTCAATTTTTAAATTATTTAGTCATTTTATTTTTATTTTATATATTCTAATTTATTTGTAATAATATTATTATATATTTAAATAGTTTAATTTTAATAATTTTTTAAGTATATTTTTATTCTTTTTATCTTAAATTTTTGAATTTCTATATTATAATTTTAATAATTTTTTATTTCTACTATTTATTAATTTTTTTATTAATTTTTTAATATTTTATAATATTATTAAAATCTTATAATTTTAATCTCTATAATTTTATCTTACTTTTTACTTTATAAGTATAATTTAGACTATTCATTTTATAATTAAATTAATTTTTTAAATTTTTTTTTGAATTTACATAGAAAAATATATTGAAACTCCTCAATCTTTGAGGTACCGTAGCAACTCCCTTAAAAGTATCGTTGCTATAGATGCTCCAACCTCCGACGCATGAATGGACGTCATCAAAATTTTGGTGCTACCGCAAAATCCATGGGTGGAATTTTTCGAAAGTTTTACACTAGAAATCAGTATATATAATAGATTGTAAACAAACCATACAAATCTCACTTATATAATATCCAACAAATTTAAATATACCTAATATGAACATATAAACTCCAACACTAATAACCACTCCTAGAAAAGAAAGACCTCGAAGCAATCTTAATGGAAGTTACTGTGAATCTGCAGCTTAACTTTATTATTTATGAAAACAGTCATTATATAGAATGACCGTAACAGAATTACAATCAAATAAAACAAATTCTAACAAATTAATCTTATCAGTAAAATTAACTAACAAACTATTTGTTATCAGATTAACAATATCAAAACAGATGAATCTTATCCTAATACTTCCCCTTAAGTTGGAGCATGGAGGGAGGAAATGCCCAACTTGGACAATAAAAATTGAAACTGCTTTCTACCGAGAGCTTTAGTTAGAATATCTGCAGGTTGGGAATCAGTCCGAATGTGTCGTGTGGAAATTGTTTTGGACATCACATGTTCTCGAACAAAAAGACAGTCGAGTTCAATGTGTTTTGTCCTTTCATGAAAAACTGGATTAGAAGCAATATGAATAGAAAATTGACTATCACAATATAGTGTCATTGGCATGGAATGAGAGACACCAAGATCTTGCAGAAAAGCTTTGATCCATAGTAGTTCAGAAGTGGCAGTTGCCACGGGACGATATTCGGCTTCAGCAGAGGAACGAGAAATGGTGTGTTGCTTCTTAGATATCCATGAAATAGGGGATTGATCGAGTGTGATAAAGTAGTCAGTGATGGATCGTCGAGTAATAGGACAACTTGCCCAATCAGAATCGCAATATGCACGAAGATGAAGATCACAAGTGGAACGCATAAGTAGTCCTTGACCTGGATTACCCTTGATATAACGCAAAACTCGCAACACTGCATCATAATGTTCTTGGAGCGGATGTTGAAGAAATTGAGAAAGTGTATGAACAGCATAACTCAACTCAAGTCGAGTAATGGCAAGATAAAGAAGGCGACCTACAAGACGTCGATAACGTGTGGGATCATTGTAAGCTGGACCATCTGCAAGGGCCAATTTATGATTTTGATCCATGGGAAAATCAGATGGTTTACACCCAAGTAATCTGCATTCATGCAAGATATCCGTAGCAAATTTGCGTTGACTCAGAGATATACCAGAGGAGCTACGAGCAAATTCAATACCGAGAAAATATTTAAGTTTGCCAAGATCCTTGATTTTGAAACAAAAGCTAAGATGAATCTTAACTTGATCACAAGCACATTTGTTGTTTCCGGCCAAAAGGATATCATCAACATATATAAGAACCGCAACGAAATCCTGATCTCTTGTGAAGGTGAACAACGTGTAATCAGCTTTGGATTGTTGAAATCCGAAATTAAGAAGAGAGTCACGAAGTTTAGCAAACCAATTTCGCGGTGACTGCTTGAGACCGTAAAGGGAACGTTGTAATTTGCATGCAGAGCCAGGAGAACCAACAGAAAAACCAGGAGGAAAATGCATATACACTTCTTCTTCAAGATCTCCGTGGAGAAAAGCATTATGAACATCCAATTGATAAATATCCCATCCTTTTGCAACAGCTACAGAAAGAAAAGTGCGTACACTCACCATTTTTGCAACAGGAGCAAAGGTTTCATTATAATCTTCTCCTTCAATTTGGTTATTACCTGCAATAACTAATCTAGCTTTGTATCTTTCTATAGAGCCGTCAGAATGATACTTGATTCGAAAAATCCACTTACAAGGAATTGCTTTCTTTCCTGGAGGGAGAGAAGTGACAACCCAAGTGTGGTTATCCTCAAGAGCCTGAATTTCAAGTTTCATAGCTTGTTGCCAAAGTGGATCCTTCATGGCTTCTTTAAACGAACGTGGCTCAATGGTGTTACTAACAGCCGCTAAGAATTTTTGGTGTTGTGAGGAAAAATTATGATTAGTAACAAAGTGCTCAATAGGATAAAGAATACCTAAGGGAATGCTAGATAGAGTGTTAGCAGAAGAAGGTTTAGTAGCATTGCGACAATAATAGTCTTTAAGATGTGCGAGTGGTCGATGAGATCTACTTGTACGTCGAAGAGGCATGGAAGATGGAGATGAAGTATCAACAGAACTCCCCCTTTCAACAGACTCTGGATCAGGTAAAGGTGCAACATCTGAAGAGGAAGTACGAGTATCATGTGGTTCATACAAAATCATAGATGTGGAAGTAGGATGTATGGGAGCTGGAGAAATGTTCGTGGTAGGTGATGCAAATGGAAATTCATCCTCAAAAAATTTAACATCACGAGAGACAAAAATCTCCTTTGTATCTAAATTAAACACCTTCCAACCCTTTTTGTTAGATGGGTAGCCTACAAAAACACATTTTTGTGAGCGTGCAGCAAACTTATCAAACGGTTTAGGCAAAACTGTAGCATAACACAAACAACCAAGGACCCTAATATGGTCATAACTGGGTGGAGTATCATGAAGTACTTCATAGGGACATTTTCCATTGAGCAATTTAGTGGGAGTTCGGTTAATCAAATGAGTAGCTGAGAGAATACATTCACCCCACAAGTCAATAGGAAGATGTCCATCAAATCGCAAGGCACGAGCCACATTAAGAATATGACGATGACGTCGTTCGACTCTACCATTCTGTTGTGGCGTATATGTACATGATAATTGTCGAATAATGCCACGATTTTCAAAGAAAGAACGCAGATGGGTAGAAACAAATTCAGTCCCATTATCAGTTTGAACCCTTTCACTACAAAAAAAGAGGTAGTTAGTGGGGGTTTTTTTCTGGCGGTTTCAAAAAACCGCCACAAAAGATTATATTTCTGGCAGTTATTTTAACCGCTAAAAAAATGATACATTTTAGGCGGTTTTAAACCGCCACAATCTTTAAATAATTAAAATATTATTTTCTTATTTTTAAGGAAAAAATATTTGAATATTCATTTTTTTTATCTTAAATAAATATTATTTTTCCTATTCCTCTGCTCTTCTTTCTTTCCTTTACTCATAGAATAGCAAGCGGAGCCCGAAGGTTTTCACCTCAATCTCTTCTCTTCTATTTTGCTTTTTGCATACACACGCACACGCATTAACTTCTCTCACACACTTGATTCGTATTTTCGAGATCTGTGCTTAAACCTTCACTTGCTTTGCCTTCTTCTGCAGACGAGCTTTACCTTGCGCCGGTGAGTTTCTTTTATATCTGCTTTCGCTTCACACTCTTACGTCGCCGTTTTGCTAGTTTTGCTTTCAGAACTGTATACATCGGGTTTTGTTCTGGTTTCGTTCACGACCTCGATCACTTCCTTTCCTTTTTCAGTGTTTGCAACGTTATCAAACTTTTTGCATAGATACTCGTTCTAAATTTTCTGTTAATTTTCTAAATTATGTTTTGAATCTAAAACGTAGAGCATTGCTCATCTGATTCCTTTGCGAAGCGCGTTTGTTCTAACAATTTGAGGTGTCGTGTGGTGGTTTATTAAAACTCCAATCCGTTCTGCTTAGTGTATGTTTTGGATTCGATGTTTCAATTTGATTAGATCTGCAGTCATTTCCGATTTTTTTCCCCCGACGGTTTCTCCCTGTTTTCGGTTCGTCTTTTGTCGGTTTAGAAACGGAAACGTAAAACGTGTCCTGGATTGATTAAAAAAAAATAGAGTGCGTGATTCATCTATATATTTTATATGAATAAGAAGTGTGGTTGATGCTCTTTGAATAGTAGGTTTATTTTATTTACTGTTTCAGAAGGGCCACTTGTCATGGTTGAGATCGAGATGGATACCGAAACTGTAATTACTGCAAACAATATCACATTTGTGACTTTGCTTTGTTTATTAAATTAGATTGGAAAAAGAAACTCGGGGCATCCATATCTATATAATATTATTAAGATTTTAGTTTTGTCATTTGTGGCTTGTTCGCACGTCAAGTGGGTGATATCATTATAATATTAGTTTTTAGATAAGGTGTTTTTGATTATCCCAGAAAGGTTAAATTGGAAAATTATTTTTTATCTTTAGGTGTATATAATATATATATATAGTTGAGATTAAGAAATTGTGTTAAGCCATTCTATTATTGATGACTATTTCAGGCTGCAAATGCAAATGCGGCTCCAACCAATGAGACTCCAAAAAATGTTCCCATCTCTCATCATTCCTCACATCCTCCTCTTAATGAGAGGATTATTTCATCCATGACCCGGAGATCTGTTGCTGCACACCTGTGGCATGACCTTGAGATAGGTGAGAGCCATGAAATTGGTGGAAAAGGGTGACGTGTTTCAATTATGATGAGTTGTGCTTCTTCTTTTCTTTTTCTTAATTGGATTGCCATGGTAACTCTGTTTTCTTTCACAATGCAGGGCCTGGTGCTCCAACCATCTTCAATTGTGTAAGCATCCCTCAGTAGTAAAGTACACATTATAATGTAAGACACTTGTAGGGTTATAATGGTTAGAACCAAGGAAAATATTGGAGAACCTAGATTTTCTGAGGGTTTTAATATGGTCAAGTAACAACAACAAAAAATGCCCTTTGCTCTGTTTTTCCCCCTTGCATGCTACCGAAGTAATAGTTACAGATTTTGTTGTCAAATTCATAGCTAATGAAACAATTTTTCATTTCTTGTTTTTTTTTCCTGGTTGCATTTTCTGATTCAAAAGTTTTACAGCTATTTGATGGACACAATGGATCTGCTGCTGCTATTTATGCCAAGGAGAATCTTCTAAATAATGTATTTGTTGGCAATCTAAAACCACCAGAAAATGTAAACGTAAAAATAATAATAATTTTGAGGAGGTTTTAAAATCGTCAGAAATTTCGCATTGGGTGGAATTACAATGAATTTTGTGGCGGTTTAAAACCGCTAGAAAATGATGAACAAGTCAAACAGAAATGCAGTTTTGTGGCGGTTTTAGACCGCCAGAAAATGTCAACAAGTCAAACCAAAACGCATTTTTTGGCGGTTTCAGACCGCCAGAAAGAGATTGAATTTTCTGGCGCTCAAAACCAGCGTTTACAAAATATCCGCCACAAACGATATTTGGCGACCGTAGATCCGGCGGTTATTAACGACGCCCATTATCAGTTTGAACCCTTTTAACCATGGAATTAAATTGAGTTTGCACCATTGTAATAAATTTTATTAACGTAGAACATGCCTCATGCTTGTCACGTAAAAGATAGACTCATACATGACGATTGAAATCATCCAAAATAGTTAGAAAGTAACGAGCACCAGATGCAGAAATAGTTCTATATGGTCCCCATAAATCACAATGGATTAAATCAAAGGAGTGCAAACTATGTTTTTTATTGATAGGGAATGAATAGCGTGTTTGTTTGGCTCTACAACACATATCGCAGGAAACTATTTTATTTGAACTAGAAACAAATGGCAGCAAATCCAAATAATGTTGAGAAGGGTGTCCCAAGCGTCGATGCCACAAATTGAAAGAAGAGGAACCATGATCGCATTTACAGAAATTGATTGGCAAAGTACATACACCCATTCATGCTCAATACCCTGTCCAATCGTCCTCCTCGTCTGTAGGTCCTGTAAAAAATAATTAAAATTATTAAATACAACCATGCAATCATTGGAGTGTAGCATTTGAGAGATAGAAATCAGGTTGCACGTAAGAGACAGCACGTAAAGAACATTGGTAAGTAGCAACAGAGATGTAAGCCTAACATCCCCGCATTGAATTGCAAGAGTACCATCACCATTGGGTAAGCCTATTGAACAAGGAGGGATGGTGCGTATGTTAGAGAGAAGAGAGACAGTCCCAGTCATATGTTGGGAAGCCCCACTGTCAAGAAGCCGTTTGGAAGATACTGTACCACATAATTTTTCAGTGGGCGTTTTGGAGGAAACAGCGATTGACATCAACCGTTGAAGCATTTCAGGAGTAAAATCAGTAATTGATAAAGGTTTGGAGGGGCCACTATCATCGAAACATGCACCAGATTGAGTGGCATGAGCAGAAGCGGAAGCAGAGCGTCCTATCGAAGTGCGACCACATCCACGACCGCGACCAACAGGAGGGCAATCGGGGTAGCCATGGAGTTTGTAACAGCGAGAAACATCATGATTAGGACGTCCACAATGAGTACAGGTAACGCGTAACTTAGATGTATTTGTGGGTATATTAGTGGTGGCAGCACAACCTAACGCGTCGTCTACAGGGTTCTCAAAAGAACGAATAATAGCTTTATGTGATTCTTCTTGAGTAACCATAGTAAAAACGCGATTAACGGTAGGAAATACATGTGTTGTAAAAGACATGACGAAAAAAAATTTAAGATCATCAAGCTCTTGATACCATAATGGAAGTTGCTGTGAATCTGCAGCTTAACTTTATTATTATGAAAACAGTCATTATATAGAATGACTATAACAAAATTATAATCAAATAAAACAAATTCTAACAAATCAATCTTATCGATAAAATTAACTAACAAACTATTTATCATTAGAATAATAATATCAAAAACTGATGAATCTTATCCTAATAAATCTTAATATAATGGCACATTAGCACTATGCATCGCTTACATAGAAGTACTTAATTTACTCATCAGTCGGTGGAGGTGCTGAGAAAAATCGAAAGACGTGCAATGTATTTATAATATGTACCTCTAGAACTAGATATATCCGTAAATTTCATGCTCTTGACACATCATACAACACTGCATTGATCACCATGTGTCATGCACCATGGTGCTTCAACGCCACCCGTAACTCATGCTAGCTGACAAGTGTAAAATCTCATTTCTTCTCTTCTCTTCTCTGTTCCAGAAGAACGCTATATACATATATTCCAAGTTCCAAAGTCAAAACTATCGAGCCACACAAACACTCTTGAAGTAAACAGTAGCACCATGAGCAAGGAACAGCTGAAGAAGCCTGAAGCGAAGCAAGAGGCAATCAAATACGGCGACATTTTCAACGTCTCCGGCGAACTAGCATCCAAACCCATCGCACCACGAGACGCGGCTCTCATGCAGGCAACGGAGAACGAAGCCTTGGGACAAACCCAGAAGGGAGGCCCCGCCGCGCTCATGCAATCCGCGGCAGCTCTCAACGCCGGCGCGGGCCTGGTCGGGCGGCGTGACATCTCCGACGTGGCGAGGGAGCAAGGCGTGAGCGTGTCGGAGACCAAAGTGGGCGGCGGCCGCGTCATCACGGAGTCCGTTGGAAGACACGTGGTGGGGCAGTTCGTGGAACCCGACGTGCCCATGCACACCCCCGCCACCGCCCTCGAGAAAGATGCTGTAACCATCGGGGAGGCGCTGGAGGCGTCGGCGTTGACGGAAGCGGGGGACAAGGCGGTGGAGGAGAGCGACGCCGCCGCGATACAGGCGGCGGAGATGAGAGCGACGGGGAGGAACGAGACGGAGGCTGGGGGTCTGGGCGCCGCTGCCCAGTCAGCGGCCACGTGGAATACGCGCAGTGTGGGTCAGACTCAGAAGACAACGTTGTCTGATGTTTTAACGGTAACTTGAATTGTTTTTGTTTCCAGCACGTGACGAATATGCATGTGGTTGACATGATTATTAATTTATTATGTAGGATGCGAAGGAGAAGCTTCCGGTGGACAAGGCGGTGACGCGAGAGGATGCGGAGGCAGTGATTGGTGCTGAGCTTAGGAACAAGCTCGACATGAGAACCACTCCTGGAGGGGTTGCTGCGTCCATGGCCACGGCGGCCACGCTTAATCAAAACAGCTACGTTTCATAATTAATGCTATATTCTATTTCTATTGTGTTAGGTTTAGGTTTTCGTGTGATGGCTAACGTTTATGGTTTTGTTCAATACGTTCAGGAAACGTGGGTGGTGCATGAACATCTCGTAGAGCTAAGTAACCATACAGCGTTTAAACATAAATCAACTCACTCGAGTTTCACTACTACAAGTACCCTAAGTCTCTAGTGCCACAGCCACTTTTTGTTCTTCAATTTCTCTTACTTGTACTTTTTTTAAAAAAAATTGAATATGGCTATGGATATATAGTATGTTTCCTTTTTCTGTATTTAGGACCCTCTCAGTTTATTATATGATATTTAAAAATTCTTCATACCGAATATCACGAATACATAGAGGAATGGGGAGACTCTGAAACATGATGAATAACCTTATATAGGTATATATAAGGGATATTGCTACGGTCTCCCTTGTATATGAGGGAGGGAGGGGGTTTTGGTGTCCTTCTCATTTTTCTGAATCACAGATTGACACATACATGTAATAAGTCCAGGCATAGTCAATTGATCAAGAGACAATCGGGAAATTACACAGAAGGACAGTATAATGTATTTTTTATTTTAATTACTCCCTCTGATTTTTATTTTTTTTTATAATCATTTTGTCAAATTTTATTGTTTTTTTTTTCATTGTCACTTTTTTAAAATTAATATTAATGACTAATTAAATTTTTTTATTTTAATTTTTGATAATTAATGTTTATTTCTTTTTTAATGTGTTTATTTCTTTTTTAATGTATTTATTTCTTTTCTAATCAGGGTATAACAGGAAAATATTTAATAAATGATTTAAAAAATTAAAATATAAATTATTGTTTTAATTCTTGTACATAACAATAAAAAAAGATAATAAAAAATGGAGGGAGTAATTTATTTACATGATTGTAATAAGTTTGAGTATACTTAAGAGATAATTGGAGAATTGCATAAAGAAACAGTAACGCATTTTTTATTTCAATTAATTTATCCATCACATTGCACAATGCACAATGCACAATGCACAGTGTTCATTAAAACGAACTGTCATTGCCTATGCCTTAACCTTCGTCTTCTCTGAGTCGTTTTTTCCAACGATGAAGCAAGTTTCTGAATCTTAAAAATTTATCATCTTCTCTGACGAAGCAAGGTCGTTTGTGAATCGTAAACGCCATCTTCTCCAAGACAACTCGGTTTCTTCTCTGACAAAGCAAGGTCTTCTCTGATGAAGCAAGGTCTCCTCAAAGAAGAGGAGGGTGTAGGGTTCACAAATGACCTTGCTTTGGAGAAGACGAAGGTTTAGGGTTCATCTTTGTCTTCAGGGTTCATCTCTAATAGTTCGTTTTGACGAATCATTGTGTAATTGAAATGAAAAAATACATTACTGTTCTTTTGCGAAATTCCTCTATTGACTCTTGACCGGTTGACAATGAGTCATGTTATTAGAGCTACGTGTTAATCTGTGATTTGTTGATATCAGAAGAGCACCAAAATTCCCTCCCTTTGTCATGTATGTTGCAGTGAAGCCTATATATTCGTACGTGGATCAGTGCCTCATTAAAACGAAGATCCGGCGTTGAATGAATGCTTTAATTGTGTACCTATCTAGTATCCAAATTAGGTCCCAGATTTAATAGGATTAAATCATTTCCAAAGTCCAAAACCCAAGCCATTTCTTCTCTTATTCATTTTAACATATTTATTCTTTTTGCTTTTCTTTAATCTTTTTCAGTTCGTTATTTTCAAAACCAGATATATAAATTACTGAATGTATTAATTCTTTTTATTGTTTTTCATTTTCAAATAACTTAATTTATTAAATTAGTTTCTTAAGAATATTTGGAAAAAAAAATATAATAACATAGCATCATTCAATGTCTTAATACTTTTTAAGGAAGAAAAAAAAAGTCCTCCTTTTGCAAACATAACATCATTCAATGCCATAAGAATACTGTTCATGTTATTTTATGAAACTTGTTGAGGGGATATATGGGGGGAGTTAATCACCTACCTATACACGGTTAATGTAAATTTTTTTTTTATACGAATAATTAATTATATTTTTTAATTATGTTATGTCATATTTAAAAGTATGTGTTTATAGTGACATGAAATAATTAAATGATATAATTAAAAAAAATTTATACTAACAATGTATAAGTAATTAACTCTATTTGAAGATATTTAATAAGGTTTATAATTGTTATTTCTATACGTAATTCTATAATAGAATTTAATAAATATCAAAAATAAATTTAGTTATGTTTACGTCACCCAAAAAGTTTTTTATAATCACTAGAATACTTGTATGTTTTAGCATAATATACACAATTTTAGTTATTTTTATATCATCAAAGTTTTTTTTTTAACTTTTTAATCATTGGAATTATGTTTTAGAATAGTTGTTCGTGTTGAATTTAAGTTTTTATAATTTTATTTGTTTATATTTTATGTGAGAATATATAATGATATATTGTTTATTTTAAATTTAAAATATATCAAATTTTATTAAATATACAAATGGAACTTAATCATACCCTTCAATTATATCAATTATATCTTCCAAATCGTTCATATTAACAATCCATCCAAAATAATTTAAATATAATACTTGGACTAAGGGTTGGATTAAGGTTCAAATTGATTATTTTTCTTACATTGAAGTATGTGAACATGTATGTTTTATAAGATGTCTTTTTTTCTTCTTATTTTATTGTTTATATCCTAACAGTTTAAGAAAGAAAAAATCATCCTTTTGCAAATTGTTTTTCATCGATATACTCATTAAAAAAAAAATCCTTTTTTAACAATCTATATTGTGATTTTTTTTCTTATTAACGATAAAAAAATGTTAAAAAATTATAAAGAAGTATACTGCAAAATTATGTAACAATTATATTCCAAACATGATTTTCAAATATTTCATAATTTAATTAGTGCCATTAAAAAATGAAGATTTTACTCATTTACTCGAACAATAAAATAGGACATCTTTTAGTTATAAACACTATCGAAACTTATTATTTCTTTATTTTATTATTATGTCATATCATCCATTATATTTATATTTTACTTTTTACTATTATTTTATCTTGGAGTTAAATAACATATAACGTGTCCACAAATAATTTTTTGTATGCACAATAAAGGTTAGATTTTGGATCGGGCCGTAAGCCTACAACCCAACATAAGAAAATTAGTTGGGCTTAGTCAGCCAAGGCTCATTTTCTGTAGGTTCATGATATAGTGCACCTTTTTTAAGAAAATAATTAAATTTAAAAAAAAAAATTAATTTTTTAATTTTAGATTTAATTTAGTACTTTTTTTTTAATACATCTTCCTTCCTTTTTTCAATTTTTACATGCACCTCCCTTACCTTTCCTTCATCCCACCTATTTTGGTAGCATGTGAAAATTAAAAAAAAAAAAATTGTGTGAAAAAGAAGAAGAAAGTAGCAAATTAAAAGTTAAAGGTGTAAAATTAGAAAATTTAAAAGAAATTACAATATTTTATAATTTAAAAATAAATAAATAAAGGAGGTGTATATATCATGAGCCTCTTCTGTACTTTCGTTGCATTAATTCAACTTTTTTTTAATGAGTTATTCAACTCATTTGATGCTCAGCAAGATCAATTTTCTTTTAATTGTGCGATTGCTGATGAATTCGATTCTCTTTCCGAAAAATGACGCGAGGTTCCAGGGAAAAAGAATCGGTATATCATTTTTGTGTCCGAAAACAAATTAGCATTCGAATGTAATTACAATGGTAAACATAAACAAGCATGCATGGCATTCGATTCATGAGCATAATAGTGAATTTGGAAATTTAGCACGTTACTGACACTTGAGTTGAGAATAAAATAATGTTGGATTTTTTTTATCAATGGAAAAAATTACAAGATCAAACTTATCCATTTCTACCTCTAACCACTAGGTCAACTCCACTGTATGGTTGGATTTACCGATTTATATTAGTTGATCAGCTTATAGAATTTATAATGAATTAAATAGCATAATCAACATAACATAAGCCATTGAAAGACACCCTGTGTCTTCAATAATCTTCCAGTACCTAATAATTAAATTATTTTCAAAAGTGGGTGAATTAATTTAAATCAGGAGAGCAGAGGCAGAGAATCCCAGAGATGCTAGCTAGCACGGAGCAAGTACATATGCATGCTTCAAGTTGAGTTGTTGTAGTTGACGATGCTATTGCAAATCACGATGTTACAACTCATTCTTAGAATATGTATGTGATCAAATCTTGGTATATATAATATATGTATGTGATCCAGTAAGACTCGCAAAGACTCTTGTCACAATAATTTTAGTACTATAATATCATCAATTCTTTAATATACTCGTTAGTACATTTTTCATTATTCACTGAATTTCATAAATGTCCCTCTAAAATCTTGATCCATTAATTCTTTATTTGAGTTATAAATTCATGTAATTATAAAGAATCGGGTAACACGAAAATCTTGACTCGTACTATTCACCATTTGGTGAGAGAATGGCCTTCTGCTTAATTATATGCTAGGGAAAAAAAAAAGAAAAAAGAAAAAAAAAACTAAGATATAAATGAGCCATTGTTGTTGGACACTTGATCATGAGGACATATAACGTTGGTTGTTGGCACTTGACGGTGCATGTGTTAAGGGAGTCAATAATGCAACTTAATTAAATGAAATGTGAGCCTATCAAAAATAAATAAAATGAAATATGTATTTTTGGAAGAAGCATGGAAAACTCATTATTTCTTGAAGGACAACAGATGTGCACAAAACTAAATGCTCTAATTCAAAATATAAACATATGATATTTATCTATGATCCAATTTTTTTTTTTTTTTTATCTAGGCTACCACGACTATCTACAATCAAACTAAGTTAATTTTTAGAGGTACATTGGGTGATTGTTACGGTTTACTAGAATGAAAATGGCATTAGGTTGTGGACTGAAAGTGAAGCAACCCCCCATGTGCTTCTGGGAAGAAGCCTGTGATAGTTGTAACGTTGGTTGGAGCATCCTTATAGCTTGGGAGAGAAAATTTTGGTTAAAAATTGATGGGTTATTTTATAATATTTGTTTGAAAGAATATTTTATGAAATTATTATACAAACATGCTCCACAATGATGAGATATTGTTTATTTTGGATCTAAACACTCACGATTTTACTTTTAGTCATCAATTAAAAGGTGTATCTTTTATTAAAATATAAGTATATTTTATAAGTTATTATTTTTTCTCTATCGATGTGAAACTTGTTTGTATACCAACAAAAATTGAACATATTTTTCTTAGTAAGGTTATTTTATTTGTGTATATTGATTATTGAATTTGTTATTGGTACGTTGAAGAGCGTTTTGTTGGTGTGGTGTCTGTTAGAAGCAAATATGCCAAGGTGAAGAGCGTTTTGTTGGTCTCTCTTCTATTCGTTCAATTGTTGACTGACGAGACCTCCAAAGGAACAAGACGTTATATTAGAAGTTTGCTCCTTGGCTTTTTCTTTTCCTCGTTATTAAGCACTGCGCACGTTTTGATTCAGTGGCTTCTGCTTCTAATACCACCATCAATCATCCAATTATTTGAGTAGGGACCAGACCAATGTTACCTCACGTCGAAGTCGCTCATAATTCTTCTAATTTCACAATTGCTAATCCCTCTCGTGAACTGTTACTTTATCACAATTCCATTAATTCCTAATTTAATTTTCCTATTATCAAAATGAGTTTACAATCATATATGACTATTATGAGGGGTGAATCCATAAAAGCGTAAATAGTGAGTTGACCAATCAATAAATAAAAAACACATCAAGTTAAAATGAAAATCAATGATTACAACATGTTCCAATAGGATTCCTCATCCCCTAACTACAATGTAGGAACAACAAAACAAAGTAGAAGATATCACAAGATTTCTTGCCATGGTAACGAATTAGGCTGCTAAGATTGCTTCCACTATCATAGATTGCAGCTAAGAGAGAATCTCTTCTTCTCTGAGTTCTTTGAAAGGTGAAAAAATGTCACTTCATCTAGTTATGAAAATCTATTTAATGCTGGGATATTTGGTTGTGGAAATACTTACATTTGAGTGTTGAAACCCACGTAAATCAGTAAAAAAAGAATCTAACTTTTCCGGCTAATGTTCAAACATTTAGAACTTGAGTGTTCAAATGTGCACTACATATTTAGAAAATTAGACCTCCTTAGCCAAGCTAATGGTCAAAAATTGAGGCTTGAGTGTCTAGATAACTTATTCCACCACTTAAGGCCAGCACTCTAACATCTGTTTTTTGTTTTCTACTTGTGTCAATTAACCTATAAAATTCACCACAAAATTGCATATATTGATGACATGCCCCCCTAAAATGGGTTTTTACTAGCTTAAACCATTTTTCAACAGATTATATGTAGAGTTTTTGTGAAGGCATGGGAGAAAAACTCTTACATATGTCAAACTATTCGTTATTTGAGCCATGTTATAAAAGAGAGTGGGACCGAACTGGAGACAAGTCTTTATTGTGGTATCTTGCATGAATAATGAATTGATAGCCGTCTGATACATCACTTTCCTGTATGGTGATTTTATAGTAGATCTGTGCATGAAATGGACCAACCATGAGTGATATTGTCTTATACTATTTGGAATCCTTCTTTCTTTAATGATTTTATCTTCGCATTGGTACTCACTATTCAGTTTCTGAATCCAATAAACAATTAATATCGCTACAAGCCTTATTATTGGTTTGTGCCTTGCTCTTGTTTGATACTACTACCTCTTTATCGTTTCCCATGTGCACCTTGCTTTCATCTCAAACTAAGGTATACTGAAAACCCGGATGGTTTGGAATTTGGCTACACTAGTCTTTTTTTACTTTTTATGCATATCACTACTCGTGTATTAATATCTTGTTTCACCATATATATTTTCCCTTGGATCTTGGTAGCTTACAACTACTCTATTATACAATGATATATATGTTGGTATTCTTATAGCGAAGAGCTTCTTGGCATCTACATTATTTTCCTTCACTTCTCATTTTGCAAACAAATTAATATGCCAAGCACAAGAAATCTGAGGTACCTCAACCTCAATATGTGTTGCTCAAATTCAGCCACTCCTGAATCAGAATCTCCTCCATTGAGCCCCATCACCACTTCCTCAAATCATAACTCTCAATGTCCATCTCCTTCTTCAATCATGATCAAGAACTTCAACTCTATCTATGACCCTACCTTAACCTCTCACCACTCTTTCACCTCAACTTTTTTCTCCACCACCACTTTATTTGAGTCCGAACCTGAACCTGAACCTGAACCCGCCGATTTCGCCACCGCCTTTGCCTCACAACGCTTCTTCTTCTCCTCCCCAGGCCACTCCAATTCCCTCACCAAGGCCAACACCAACACATCTCAACACTCACCATCATTGAGAGATGATGGTGATGTTGAGAAAATGAAGAAGAAGAAGCTGTTGTTCAAAGGCAGTGTG
Source organism: Cajanus cajan (assembly GCF_000340665.2). NCBI lineage: Eukaryota > Viridiplantae > Streptophyta > Magnoliopsida > Fabales > Fabaceae > Cajanus > Cajanus cajan. The sequence goes on from NW_017984321.1 coordinate 130,542, forward strand.
GCCGTGGCAACATACTCGCCGGATCCTTACGTGGATTTCCGGCGATCAATGCAGGAGATGGTGGAGGCGCGTCCAGAGTTGATGGACGTGAAGTCCAATTGGAACATTCTTCACGAGCTTCTTCTATGCTACCTTGCTCTCAACCCAAAGAGCACACACAAGTTCATTCTTGGTGCCTTTGCCGATCTCCTCGTTAGCCTCATGTCTTTCTAGTGTTGGATCTTCAATTTTGGTTTGTAAATTTGAATAATGAAACATGTAATGCTGGTGCCGGATAATGATTGTTTCATTAATTAATGTCCCACTTTGTTACTCACACTCATTTTTGCTTTGTCCTTCATTTGGTTAGTGTTAAGTTACGTACTAATAACTAGTAGGGTGGGGAACCTCTATACTCTAACTTGGTCCCCTCCATGCATTCATTCATTGTCCTTTACTCCAGCTTTCACCATCCTTAATTGATTTGTTTTGGATGGAGAGATTTTGAAGGCTTTGGTCACAATTAATTTTATTATGGGGAACCTCAGTTGAGCTAATGCCATGTGACCATCTTGTTAACATGGTGGTTTGGAAAGTTGCAAATATTTTTTGGGGTGTCTAGACAATATGGAAAGCCTTTAATTTCTTCATAATTTAAACTTGGAGCATGTGTCAAGCAACTTTAAAGAAACATAAAGTTCCTTGATTTTGTGGTCATGTAACATGCCATATAGTTAGCGTTTCATTTAATATTGTACTTTGGAAATTAAGTTGATTGTTGCTTGACTCATTGAACGAGTTACTGCGGACAACATTAGTCAAGAAAATTAGCATAATCAATTAAGTGGAAGATGGAATGCACAAGCCACTAATTAACTAGGCAAATACATTACTGTACTAATGAGTGTATAAGTCTAGGGTGTTCATACTGCTTTCGTATTTTAATCAATCATCCAAAGAAAAGAGAAAAACAAGTCTCCACCTTGCAAGTTGCAGGGAGAACAAGACTAGTTTTTGAGCTGTGGCATGAGACTGAGACCGAGTCTATGCCAAACAGTGGAAAAAAATTCAGATCACAACACAAAAGATTCTGAAATTATGTGCATGCCTATGATCTCTTCTCAGTAATAGTTCTTAACACATAATAACTTTTTTTGTTATAACGAAATTTACTTGTCCAAGTTGGCTGCTATATGGAATATCATGTGCGGGCGCGCGTGTAACATTAATTAGTTAATTGTAACATTGATTGATTAATGTCTTTTGTTGACTTGTTGGGCAGTGAAAATAGTGACAAGTCCATATATATATAAACAATTACAACTCGTTACGTAATTGTTTGATTGCGCAGAATCGATGCATCCAGACAATGAGTGATTCGGAAAGAGCCAAATGCAAATCAGTAAAATAAGAATTAGCAAACAGACAGAATCAAGGAATCCCAATTTTGTGGCCCCTTTTTCATCTTTTTTAATTTATGGATTCTTTATTTTTATAATGAGATGACTGGGGATAAGCCAGCTGAAGATTCACTCATTAAATTTTCTTTTCTTTTCCATGTATTATCCCTTTCTTTTTATATTAAGATATAGTTCATGAATTGAAATGAGGGCTAAAAATTTACTATATATAAGAACAAGAAAATAGAAGTGATACTACTATTTTTTTTTTTTATATTTATTTTGGTCTAAGAGCTGAGACGAACAATGTTTAGAAAGCGGTAACTTCTGGTCAGTAATTTCCGTATTTAAATGCTACAGTTCACATTTGATTAATTCGGATTGATCTCAGATCTCATCCCTTAACTAAGTTGGAGCAACATCTTATTAATTGATTTACATATTATGTTTTGAAAAGAAAAAAAAAATAGTCTAATGTTATAGTGATCATAAAAATTTATCAACTAATAAATAATTATCATTCATGTAAATTTTAACATAATTATTATAAAAATAAAAAAATAATGTAATTATTATAAAAGTCAAAAAAAACTTATCCTACAGTACATATTGTGGTCTAATGCAAATAAAAATCATTAAGACATGTACCCAAATATAATGTAAATGAAAATAAGAATATCGATTCAAGTAACCTGAATTAAGTTAGTGTCATTTGCAATGACTTGTCCTTTTATTAGAAGTTGATTTTATCTGTTTAATAATTTTGTCATATTTCAGTGATTTAATATCAATATTTGGATTATGTCAAAAAAAAATATCAATATTTGGATGTCCGTTTCTTTTACTCCACTTGTATATTATTGCCCAATTATACTCATGTTAGTTCTTTTCTAGCTATGAATATTAGTTTTAACATACTACCACGTGTAAATAGATTTCGGTTTGAAACCTCCAAACCAAAACTTCTAGTGTAATGGACCCAAGCTTTTGAAGTTATTACACCATCAATTTCCCCACTCTTAATTTTTAATGGTATAACACAAATTCCACCGAGAATAATGGAGATTGTTTAAGAAATAAAAAAACTAAGATATATATA
>NW_017984321.1:135202-153867 GCF_000340665.2 Cajanus cajan
CAGCAGGGCAACAAGTATCAGTTACATAATCACATGCATTTTCAATATTGTTGCTGTCTTCAATCACCAATTTTTCACGAACTGCCTTACTTGTGTCATCTTTTGAAGATTTCCGACAATCTATAGTATTGCTAGCAATGTCAGGTACTTTATTCAATAAACCCCCAGGAAGATGACAACCACATTCAATAGATTTGGTTTCATCATTTATCTTGCATGCACTACAGGGAGGGATATCCATACAATTGACCAAATCAGTTCCATGTGAGCCTGTTCCATCACAAGCATTTGCTATTTGATTCCTCGTAAGATTGGAAACTGTAATAATTCGTATTATAAAAAAATTAAGTTCAGAGTTTCAAAGAAAAAATGATAGTGATAGCAAGGATATCTGCCTCCAAGCATACAAAACCATATAAAAAAACTCGCCAAGTGTCTAAGACAATGTACCTTCTGTCGGAATCAGATTTTGGCCAGCCAATTTATGCTTTGGTATCTTCTTCTGTAACATATCTACGTGAGGGAATACCAACAGATTCATATTTTTTATTACTTCCTTGTTTGTTGATTCAAGTGGCTCAAACCCAAAAACAGAAGTCCAAGTTTCTCTGAGTTCTGAGATAGCTGGTATGACCAAAAACTCAACATTTAAAGAGCTGAGTGCCTGGTTATGGTAGGAGAAACAGTAGTTTTGAAGTCAGCAAAATGAAACATCCAAAGAAAACCAATAAAATAAAAGAAAAATTGAGGACAAAAAGATTTTAGTCTGGAAACCCATGTATCACATCAAAGTGCAACATGGTTCTTTCATATGATAAGACTAACCATAAATTCTGGACCACTAACCTTGATTAAAAGACAAAATTGTTATTGACCTCGCCAAATACTTAATGAGAATATAGAAGTATATTTTACTGACTTGTTAATAGTACATTAATTTGATGATTCAGTGCCATCCAAAGCATTGTTCATTGCTGTACATACTAAAATCTACTTTCGTTAACATCAGTCGCCTTGTTTGTCTTGCTTCCAAATCCAGAAGACAAGTTATTTTGCAAATCATATCCAATATTAATGTTTCTGCCCCTAGCTAAAACAGTCTCCCACCCTTATTAAGGTACTTTTACAGAACATGTGACAGTAATTTAGCCAGGAAAAAACTATAGGCTAACAGAACAGGATTTCAAAAAAGGAAAAAGCAACAAAATTTGTGCAACTAAAACTTATCAGAGAAAATAAACTTACCCATTCAATGGCATTTAGAAGCCGGCGGCACATTCCTTGTCGCCTATACATATAGCGGGTCCCAATAAATGGCATCTCTGCTAGTTGGTTCCCGTGGATCCTGTTTGGTGAATTAAAGAAATGTCATCAGAATTTTTCATCGGGGAGGAAGGGAGGAGGGAAGTAAAGCAATCCAAATGAAATTGTTTAGCAATAGGGCAGAAGACAAAGGACAGAATTAATGATTATGATATCTTAGTTATAACAGATGAAAGAGGCAACTTCACAAAACAAAAACCCCAAAATACCAAACGAGGTAAATATCCTTCCAACAGGAAGTTAATGCCACATTATTAAGGTTCTGCAATAGTTGACAAAAATAGTTAAGTTATGGCTAAGTTACATGGATATGGGCATAGAGTATGGCAAAGTTTCTAAAGACTAAAGTACAAGTACAGCAGGATATATTATAATTTATTATATACTAATATAAAGCACAAAAAAAAAGTAGTAAAATCATTAAATTGTAAGTATTTTAATCATGTTCTAACTTGAGCAAAAATGTTTGAATAAGATACAAGTTGTAACAACAGTGGCATAGCATTTTGTTTCATTTATTAGCAAACGAAATCACTTGGTAACAAAAGTTCATGTTCTTACCAATTAACTTCTAATTGAGTGAAAAGTGCATCTATTAAGCATCAGTATCATACGGATCTCGCATGGGTATGATAGGAGTATCCATGATTAATATATATATATATATATATATATATATATATATATATATATATATATATATATATATATATATATATATATATATATATATATATATATATATATATATATATATATATATATATATATATATATATATATATATATATATATATATATATATATATATATATATATATATATATATATATATATATATATATATATATATATATATATATATATATATATATATATATATATATATATATATATATATATATATATATATATATATATATATATATATATATATATATATATATATATATATATATATATATATATATATATATATATATATATATCAATTTTGATTACATCTTGGTGACAATTACCTATAGTACAATTTTTTTTACTGAAAAGAATATGATTGAAATTCGAAAGAAGTACCAATAACATTAAAAACACAACCATTTGCAGTCAAATACCAAAGAAGACTACAGAATCATTATCTTGGCCACAACACAAAATATGGAATTTCCATATGCAGTCTTCAGTCAGCATATAAGCTAATTATTGACTGCTCTGGAAAACATGTCTAAGCAAATATAAAGGTTAAGTAGAAATCCACCTGATAGATGCAGCACAGATGATCTCATCACCTCTCTGTAGAATTGCAGTAACAAATCCACTATAGTTCAGACGATTGAAATTTGACCTGACAGAGAATAACTCTAATATTAGGCTTCATTGATAAGGTAAAAAAGCTTTGCAGCTCCAACATATGTTACTACTAGCATATATAGTAGAAGAATAATACCGATCCATCCTCATACAATAATCAATGCTTTAGATACATGAAACTAGGAAACATTGTTTATTTGCTAAAATGTAATAACCGGGAAACATTCTAAAAAGAAAATATTCTCTGAAATTTTATGATAAGTTCTTGCAGTGTGCATGATATATTCTCATGTTATAAAGCAGACATAACACAATTATTAAACATGAGCATTTAATAGGCCATGTATTCCATAGAAATAATCTTGATATACATTCAATTACTGAAGATGAATCTAGAGACTTTTCTTAAATGCAATTTATTTAGTGAAATGTCGTCTACCACTGGCAGTCACTGGTCAGTGACACTAATATGCAGAACATTTATAAACCTAGCTTCTGTTTTCAGCACAGTAAGATAGTATTATGAACATCACAAGTTGTCAGTTTAATCTGCAAAGATATCTGAAGGCCCAACCAAAGGACTACACCTTCATGTATATAACTTACAAGCCCAAACCATCAAGACCCCTTGAACAACAAAGAAAGGCGGGCTCACCCCCATTTTGTACCCTAGTGCTCACAAAGAAGGAAGACTAAAATCTCTTACAAGCAGAAATTGCTCCTTCACACGGCCACTTAGACAGCATTCTAGAAGTTAAAACCACAATCATAAGTAAATTGGCTGTTTCACGTCACCCACTCAAGGAATCTTAGCAAGGGCAAATGCAGGACTGGGTAGTGCCTAACTAAATAATAATGAATTTCCAGAAAGGGAAGTGGACAATAGATCCACACTTCTGTAATTTTCCATTGCAATGCCTTCATAAATATTAAAATATGAGTTATAATCCCTGCTGGATTTCTAAATAAGGCAGACACTGCAGGACAGCCATCATCTCATGAGAAGTGGCTGCATTCCTAAGAAATAAGATCTTTAGACACCTATGCAGCTGCAAATTTTATGCAATCAATAGTGACAAGAAATAAAATCATTTTTAAAAAAATACATAAATTTCATATTTGAATTAGGGTCCTAGTTATGAGCCCTAAATAAGGTAGCTTTTCCCTCTGATGTTATCCTTATTTTAAAACTATAATGCTTAAACCTTCCTCCAGCTATAGTCCTAATAAAGCTCCAACATTAATATCCTCCCTTTATTTCATATTTTCAATTTTCAATTATTACGGATTTCCCTCCAAGAACACCCTCCCCCCTAGTTAGCCCCAAACCTACATTCACAAATCATATAATAGTTTTTTAATTCTCATAATTTATTATTACACAACTTTTAGAGCTCATATAACACTATTATAACCAATTACACATGCAGACACATAAAAGAAGTTATTGGCATAATCAATCATATGTTACAGCCAAGAAAGTTGTTTTAAGGATGGGAAAAAAGAGGCAATGAGACCTTACCCACAATTATACAGAATACTGTGGATTAGATTGGTACCACTTCTGTGATCAATATATGGCATGAAGCACTCATCCATTATCGATAATGCAACAGCTAGTTTAGAATTACATTCAACCATCTGAGGTTTTATTTGAGAAGCATCAAAACCAACATCTGACCGTTGAATAAAAGTCCAAGAATAACCATCTTCAATTTCATGTTTAACCCCTAGGAGCATTTCAAGTCTCTCAGATAACTGGAAGACAAATTTAACAAAATAAATTAGTTTGATTACAATGACAAGAAAATATTCTACAGATTTAGCAACACATATCATGAACCACGAGGTGACAAATTATTAAAACAGTAGCCACTGTTGCAACTCAAAAGCTTAGCTCAATTCAATTTACATGCAGTAATCAAGATAAAGGAACTTTAAAAAATAGGTCATACCTCTTGACATCTGTTTCCACAAAAGAAGACATCCGTGGAATCATCAGTACTGGCATCATTTGCCTCAATGCAGGATCTGTGATCTACAAAAGATTAAAAAAAAATTGTATTCATTTCAATCAGGGAAAAGCTACTGCTACTTCATTTGAGAAATGAGTGTCTAATTAACAAAAGAATGCATGTATCTAAAAACCATACATTTTTCCTCACATAATTGGCATGTGAGTAATTTTGATACAGCAAGTTCATCATTGTCATCCCTTTGGCTTGAACTTCCATTAACCGCAGACCCACAAAATTTGCAACAGCAATAGACGCAGTGCCAATCACCAGATGGAAACTTCTGCAAGCAGAACAAAAAGATCCTTTACTTTCCATTACACTATTTTCCATATGCAGGTATATCATGGATACATCAGAAAACTAAAGTTATAGAAATAACAATAAGATTTTCCCAATACTTATCGGTTTTCAGAAAATGTCAAAAGCATATCTATCTCAAGGTTTCTAATAATGAATTACTTTTTATCAGTAGATAGTTAAATGTTTCTAGGTAGTGAACCATCTAGACCACAAACAATCAATGCTGGATTATAACTGACGAGCAAGCATATGTAATGCCCTGTACAGCTGTAAAAACAAGCTGATCCCAAACAACTTTTGTATTGAAAAAAAGCAAACACATGACAAGAAGCAGAAAGAAAGTAAATGATACGAATGTTCAGAAACTCTATTAAATTTGCACTATGTTGGCAGAAATCCAAGTCATTTATCTGTCATGAATCATGAGACACTAAATAATAAGGGACAACTGGATAATTCATGACATTGACTTATCTATCCTCATAAAAAATCACAACAAAAGTGTTCAATTAAGATCAATAATATGAAAATTAATTTAAAAAGTCTGTGTGACCACACATCAAGATACATACTTTTATATCCAAGCAGCCTTGATGGAATGTTGATGGGCAACCATCACAACATATCAGGTCTCCACCGTCTCCACAGACACCACATGTATCATCATTTGGATCTTCACCCGCAACATCAACAAAATGAAAACCTTTACGTTCAAATTCATCTTGTTTATTCCATGAATCTAGCAAGCATTGTAAAAGGGAAGTTCCTTCCTCCACATATATATTTCTAAGTGGATCAGCAAGTTCACTTCCTGCATGTACTTCAAATTCCGAAATAGGTACAATTTTATTACAGCAGCTACAATGAATACCATCTTCTGTGATCTTACCATCCAGAACTGCACTTTTATTTTTGTCTGGCATATAACAAACCTTCCCATTTTGAATGACTGTACCCAAATCAATCATCCAGGCAAGCAAAGTTCGTTTTCCACTGTACAGTACATATCCCTCAGTGTCTGAATCTATCTCCTCAGCATTGCGAACCAACAGACCACTTCGCTTCTTGTTTTGTGTTTTGTGTCGCTTATGATCCCTCACAAGAACTGGCATCCTGTTATGTGATGCAACATCAGTGATTCCATGTGACCATTTCCTTTTCATTTTCCTCTTCATTGACTTACCCAAGCCTGCACCAGAACCAGACTTTTCTTTATTCCTTTTACCATTGACTCCATCAACTTCCTTTCTACCCTTTCCCCCTTTATGTACCGATTTATCTTTCCATTTTCTTTGCTTGTTAATTACCTTGGTTAGTATTTGGAAATCCTCTTCTGGTATTGGTGTAAATTTGAAGCCGGGCCCATATGCCTTACCTTCACCAGTACCAGCTTCATAATACTCTTTAAGCCTTTTGTAGGCCAAGGTGATTGACCAGTGTGTATGTCCATCCAGACTAACATACACTGCATCTTTGTACTCTCTACCATTCCTAGGTCTGTAGTCAACTGTCCAGCCTGCAGCTGAGAGCCGTTCCTTAATTTGATCCCTCACAAACTGCTTTACTTGATTCTTTCCACTTTTCTCATTGGCATTTGCATTCACTGTATTTGATCTTAATGGTGAGGCCACCACATTGTTGTCAGCTTCCAAAACCTTACTAAATTTATTCTTCTTGACAGGAGAAAATTCCTTCTTTTCTAACTCATCCCCAGCAGACTCCATTGAATTTGTATCATCCATTGGATCTGCATTAGCACCATCTTTCTTAGTTAATCGATCTTTACCTTTTCGAAGGCCTCCCTTTCCTTTTCTATTATGTGCCGCCACAGTCACAAGATGGTTTTGTGACTTCTGTCGGCCAGCCATGGGAGGTCTTCCACGCTTACGCTTAGGTGGCAACTGATCAATGGATTGACCTTCCTCTTTCAACTCTACTTTGGGAGGCCTCCCACGCTTCCGTTTCAATTTCCTTTTGCCATTCCCAACCTTCCTCACCTTAAGCACTTCATCCTCACAACTGTCAGCTAAAGATTCATCAGCTTCTTCAAATTCCTTCTTAACTTTCACCCTCTCACACTCACTATGTTCGTCATTCCCAGAAAAAACATCATCATTCTCTCCATAGTACAATCTTCTGTCATGCCCCCTCTTTGACCTCGAGCGCAACACTCGACCACCAGCCAATACCTCATCACCTGAACCTCGCTCACTCTTTGCCTTCCTATCTACCTCAGCTACTACAACGCTACCCCCACCGCTAAAACAACTACCGGTCCCGTTCTCAGCCAAGTCAACATTTCCACTCGCACTCACATTCAAATCGAAGCCACATTCTTCTTTTACACCCCGTTCAACTTCGCCCTTCTTCTCAGCCGACGAGTTCCGAGCCTCTGAACCCTCACCACCCAAGTCAACAGTCTCATTCTTGACAGCAATCGTTTCATTGTGAGCAACTCTTCCACCACCAGAAACCGTCCCCACTCGAGTCCGAGATCTCAGCCCCTCTCTCATTTCTCACGGAACCCTAATTCTAGAAACAGCGCATAGTTAGGGTAAACCGAAAGAAAAACCAAACGCATAAAACATCGATTCCGTTCTGACCAGAAAACTTACAGGTACAGCAGTGCAGACGAAGCAAAACACGCGCGAGGCTTTTAGCCCAATCGGCCTCTGAAAAGCAGAGCGTTGGTCAGAAAACGCAAGGTAGTCAAAGAGAAATCGAAGAGAAGCGTCAGATCAACGTGAAACGGTGGCAAAGTTTTGGAAGCTTACCAATGTGCGAAAAATCGGAAGAAATTCTTCGAAACCTAAAACTCCACGCAACGAATCATTTGGTTCCGTGGAGAAGTTGAAAGCGCATGGCCCTTCCAAGATTGTTTTCGAACTGAAAGTTTTAGAGCGAGAAAGAAACAAATAGAGAGAGAAAGCGAGAGAGGGGTTTAGGAAGTGAGAGAGAAGACACACAATGGAAAATACAAAAATATATATACGGAGAGCGTGTTCAGACTTCACACTTCACACTTCACACTCGCCACTTTTTTTAGACCTTTTTTCTTTCTTGGTAAACTTAGTAATAATTAGAGATCCTGCCAAAAATCTACTCATTAATGTGATTTTCATGTATATTCAGATTTTCTATATATCTTTTGAGCCATTTAATTTTATTTAATATTTAAACATTTAACATTTTTAAATGAATAAAATATAACTTATCTGAATACAAAACTGAAAGATTGAATATAACTTGATAATATCTCTTTTAGTGGGAAAAATAGAATGGTTTGAAATTTTCCTTCTTTTTCGTGGTAGCGGTTGTGGCTTCCCAATTCACGCTTTTCTTGTCGAAACCTGAAACCCTTCCCTAATTTGCAGTCCTTTATTTTAGGCATGGGGTTCTGTGCACTGTGTCAATTGTCAAAGTCCAAAAACCTTCTACCTTCTCTTTCCGACAAGAGCATGTTCAAACCCCGCCTTTGTCTTTCTCTTACTCTTACACGAAATATTTGGTAATGAAATAATGAGTCATTTCAGTGAACCATCCTAAATTTGTAGTTCTAAATGATGACTGGGATTCTTCTTCACCCCATTTTGGAAAACTGCCTTTTTCTTTATTAAACGTGTTTTCAATTTTAGAATTGTACGCAGTTTTTTTTATTTTAAATGACGAGGTATGTAATGTAAATGTCCAATTAATATTTTCTCCTGTGGCTAGCTAAATCATGCATTTACCATTATCGAAATTACACCCAAGTATTATAGGTAAATATAAGAAATTTAATTTTGTGATATTAAAGTTTAAAATAATTGAACATTGTAAATTAGTATTCTGATGACTTTTCCCGAGGAGATCGGGATAGTATAATTTATGCCATGATTCCCACTCCCTCCGAACAAAGCACTGAGAACAAATTAATATGACTATTTGGGCAACCCCGTATGCGTGATTTTAATTTAAAAAGAGAGAGACGCACGTATATAATTAGAAGTAAAAAACAATAGATGTCGTATGTAACTTATGTAATAATGATACTGTGATACATCATGACATATACCTATGTCGAAGTGTGGTTGAAATTTGAAAACTTAATTTTAATGATTTTTTATCCCTGTTGGCTGTTACGATTAACCTTTATGTGACGGTGTAGAAATAGTCTGTCAGTAATATTTAAAAATATGATATTATATGAGGGTATTTTAACTCATTTAACTCTCTTAAATTATTGTTATTTTTGTTAAATAATACCAATTTGGTATTTGGATATAACTATTTCATTAGGATATTTTCATTTCTTTAACTCTTAAGTTAGTGTTACTTGTGCTAAATAATAATGATTACGGGATAAAAGTTTTCATCTTCATTAGGATATCTTATAATTGTATTTGATCTCATGCCACAACAAATGTGTTTTCCTTGCTATTTTGGATTTAATTTAAATTAGTTAACATTTATTTGAATTATACAAATTTTTGTTATGGTAGATTTTTTTTTCTAATGATCAAATGATTGGATAACTATTAACATTCTCTCACACAAACCAATATCTTTTAGGAAATTAAAAAATAGGTATAATATCTAGTGATAAGTTAATTTTGATTTCATGAATTTAAGGTATATATAACTTAATCTATAACTAACATAACTCTTTAACCTCAAGTCAAAAAGGCGGATGAGACTCGAGATAGTTAAAAAGATAAATATACTTGACATATAATTTGGCTTAAAATTAAAAGGGTATATAGTCGTCCAACCTTGAGACAAATAGGTGAATCGTGATTAAAAAACTAAATTCATGTTAAGTTTGAGTTCATTCATTACACTCCAATCACAATGACAAATAGGTGAATCATCGTTAAGAAACTAAATTCATGTTAAGTTTGAGCTAGTTCGTTACACTCCAATCACAAACAATCGTCCATTTGATGAACACGTAACTTCAAATATAATTTGTACAAAATCATTGACTTATAGTGATTTTCATCATTAGTCTTTTATGTCTTTTAAACGATGTTTGAGTTTATTGAACATTTGCACTTCCCGGTATGAATATCAATATTTATATCAATTAACCATTGACTTTGTATTGACTAATGTCCTAATCGTTTTCCAACAATTTTAGCCTTTCCAACAAAGGCTAGGAACTCAATGATAGAAAAATAATCCACCAGTCTTTTTAGCCCATGCCTTAAGCATTCACTATTTTTTTTTTCATTTTCAAGCCTCAAAGTAGTAATGAGTTGGATGCTCAAGCTTCACTACATACTCTTATATCGACATAGTTCCTTGTTGTAGTCTTAAAAATCAAGTCTCATTAGCATACTTAGCATTTTCTTAAAATATCTTCTAAGGAAAAGTCTTTTAAAACTTTCCCAAAAATAACTTCACCATAAACCATTAACATCTACTAAGCACCTCACAATCAGTGTTCAACCTCATAGTAAGCATATACACTACAAATACAATGTTACATTTTATTCTCGATGAATGACATGACTTTATAGTTCTTTTTCATGTCATTGATTCATAGTAATCGACATCATCTATATGGTTCTCGTTATCTAGACCCCATCAATCGGAGGCAATTATTTAGAAAGTCTACCCATCACCCATATTGAGATAAGTAACACCTAAACTTAGGTAATTCACCATCATCTATAACATAAACACAACACAATCACCCCCACATAATAGTGTTCAAAAGACTCGATTGACTCTAATACCAAAATGCGTAATGACCTAACTATGACACCCCTTAGACATGTGATGTCTCAACGACACCATTCCATGATATTTCATATGGTGATACTTCACACAACTTATTGTTCGTCATAACTATTTACTAGTTAGAACCCTCTGTGGGTAGCCTTTTTTGAGATATTTGTCTACTTTTAGAATAAACGACTGACCCCACAAAACCTTCCAAAAGGTCGTTTATCTTTAGATTACTTCAAAACAAGCATGATTAACTACGAAGTTCTTTTGTAATAAGTTATTGAAAAGTAGTTGCATCTTGTTGGTATATGTAATACAAATTAATTCCTTTTTTTAACTCATCCTCTATCATACAATATCGCACTTGTATAAATCTTTGGATCCCTCTCAGTTTGATGTGTTTGATGTGTTACAAGTCCACTAGCTTCCGCCTTATTCGCCTCCAAACCACACTACTAGAAGAGAGAACCAAACCTTGATACTATTTGTAACACTTCTCATATTTGACGTCTTAATAACTCCACTCCACCACACTTCACATAACTTCACATTGGTTAGAACCCTCCGTGAGTAGTCCTTTCTGATATATTCGTTTGATTTTAGTATCAACAATTGACCCTACAAACTAACATAAGATTTTTCAGTGTGTTTGGTCCTCACTCACAACTTTTTGGAAAACTTTTTCAAAATGCCATTCATCTCTAAATTGTTCCAAACCAATCACACTTAACTATAAAGTTATTTTATGATGAGCTACTGAAAAGTAGATATATCTTATTGGTATATGTAGTACAAATTAATTATTTTTTTAAGTCATCTTTAATAGTACAATCTCACACTTGTATAAATCTATTGATTCCTCTCATTCTAATGTATTTAGGTTGTTACATTAACTATCACTACATGAGTATAACAATGTGACATTCACCATATATAAGTCATTGACCTTGTAATTCTCAAACATAAGCAATACATACATACATACATACATATATATATATATATATGACAAATACATACACAAATAAAAGGGATATTAGGGATTACCCTAAAAAATACAACTATCCAATAATAAACCGTATTCGGTTTCAAATATGTGAACATCTTGAAACACATGAGCAAACACTATTAGTGAAGTCATACTTCAAAGTAACTGCTATAATTTTAACTTGCAAAGGAACTTCAACCTTTTTCTTTCTTAAGAGTTTGCATTTATAAGACACTCATCATCTTATATTTATAGGCCCATGTGAGACACTATAAGGACCCTGCATTATTTTAAAATAAGGCACATATACTGTACAAATTGTAAAAAATAATTAAAACCACAAATACATTTAAGTCAATCAAGTGCACAAATAATAATAATTTTCTCAAAATTTAATTTTTACAATCCAAATAAATCATTAAATTACAAACATCCAAATTAAAAAATAAGGTTAACTTAAAATACATAATTTATTCACTCATTAATTCATATTTCTTTCGGAATAATCTGAAATAAACATGTAACAAACAATTATCATATAATACTAATTATTTAATATATAATTTAATATCTTTGTAAATTAAATTTCACTATTTATACCCACCCGTTGTACATTATTTTTTGTTATGTTCAAGAAGTAAGGACCACAGATACGGGTTGGGGTAAACACAACAATCTGAAGAAAAAAATTCAACTAAATTAATTCAATATTTAATTAAATTTTCATAAAAACATATACAACAAATATTACCTGTTTCAAAACTAACACACAACCAACAACAATGTCTTCCCCACATTGTGGGTGCTATTTTGCTTTGTAGTTGGGTTCTAAAAACAATATAGTTAATTATTTAAATAAATTCATTTTTATCATGTATAAAAAAATCACTAATCATTCCTTCAAGTAAATAGTATAATTCCTGTTCTCAGTTGTTGTCATAAAGTCCACAAAAGTAACAACAGTTGCAACTCTTTCTAAATTATGGTCTATATTAATCAATTGTGTCACTTCTAGAAGCCCTTTTGTTAATAAAAACATAGAATGCATTATATTAATTGCATTAATAAATTTAAACAAATAAAAATTATTAAAGAAAAAAAACCTCTGGATTTTCACGTAATGAACTGCATAACGGCGCAGGTTACTGTTGAACACCATGTTCACCACTCGACCAATATCAAAATAAAACTCTTGCGTTGGTAAAGGATTATCAGACTGCCTATTCCTCATTGCAGCTTCCACCAAACCAGCTGGTTTAGCAATAACAAGGCCAATGTTACATGACCTAAATGTGTCTTCATCATTATCATCTCCAAGTTTTGACGTTGGAGGTAACAACAGAGACAATGATTCTTCTTCTCTAACTTTACCAACTTCCTCAGCTAGCCTAATCCTTAATCGCTCATGTGCCAATTCTTCCTCTGAGCGAACATTGACTTCCTCCTCCTCATCACTGTCTAGCACATAATACACTCCTTTATGAGACATTTATAATATAATATAAACCAAAATTAATTTGTCTAACTAATAATTCATTTATAACATTATATCATATTTACCAAATATTAAAAAACTTAACATTTCCTCATTTTAAACAAATAAATATTTACATCTTATTTACCCAATTAGAACACAATTCCACATTTTTACAATATTTATATTTATTTATATTTATAACAATACTCTAAATTAAATATAATAAATTTTTACATTAATTACTTTCAACATCATTACGGACATCTCTAATTACTATAAACATACGTACAACATCATTTTTATATAATATTAATTTTTTAAATTATAAATTATATTATACTTATAAAATATTTTACATTCCTCTAAGTAATTCAATTAATCATAAATATAATTAATATAAGTCATATGTATATATATTTAATAATTTATTTTTTAAAAATTTAATTTTAACCAATTACGTACATATATTTTTAATTATTTGAAAATATAAAATAAGATAAATTTAATATTTATTAATATTACTAAAATCTCATACAATATAAACAAAAGTTTAATCGCTACTTATATTTATTATTAAAATTAACTAAAAATCATATTTAATTATATACAAAAATCAACTTTTCGTATTATTCCTACCGTAAGTCCGTTGTCATTGTTAGGGTCACCGCATCCGAGGTATTGTCCGCTTTGGCGCTCGTTGGGCCGTCACGGTTTTGTCCTTGAAAAGGCGCCTCGGTGGGTTAAGGAGGAAGGGTGTTTATAAACTACCCTTAGCCTCGACTCCTAAGCGATGTGGGACTTTTAGGCATACCGGAACAAGCCCCCAAGTCGATGCTAAGGGGCAAGAGTGGCCTGGGCCCTCCTTCTAGCGCCAATATTCCTACCGTAAGTCCGCTGTCATTGTTAGGGTCACCGCATCGTGGGTTAAGGAGGAAGGGTGTTTATAAACTACCCTTAGCCTCGACTCCTAAGCGATGTGGGACTTTTAGGCATACCGGAACACGTATTAATCACTTTTAAAAAAAAAATAAGTATATTTTTTTAATTTATATTACTTATTATTTATTAAGTAAATTATTCCTTTAAACATGGTTTATAATAAATATCACACTACAATTTAATGAACCCTATATATAAATCACTTTTGAATAGGGATAACAACGGGACGGGTCGGGTACGGGTTTCATGATACCCGTCCCCGTCCCCGCAAGTTAAACACATCCCCGTCCCCGTACCCGTACCCGTCGGGTATGTGATTTTTATCCTCATCCCCGTCCCTGTCGGGTATCGGGTATACCCGTACCGTACCCATACCTGTCAATTTTTTATTAAATAAATAATCACACATAAAAAAATATTAAAATTCTTTAATATAATTTAAATTAAAAGTAGGTATTAAATTAAAAATGGGAATGCAGACGGGTACGGGTACGGGGCGGGTAAGTACATACCCGTACCCGTACCCGATTTAAAATATCGAGTTTTCCCCGTACCCGTACCCGTACCCGGTCAAATCGGGTATTCCCCGTCAAAGTCGGGACGGGTTCGAGTATTACCTGCGAGTACAGGTATATTTGTCATCCTTACTTTTGAACCGCTAAAATATATTCAAAATTATAACATCATTTTTAACATCAACTAATTTTTCCACATAATATATATTATAATGTCTACTATGCTTATACTCACTTGTAAAAACTTCAAATAAATAAATGATGTTTTATAACCTGCAAAATAACAACAAAAATATATTATTAATATATAAATATAATTTCTAATACAGCAATTATACTAACAACAACTGAGTATAAATTACACTAATCTAAATTTGAGCCACTAGTAAAAAATAAATATCACAAAATTTCACACTACCAGAGAAGAGAAAATAATATTATTAGAAGAATACACGCCACAATTAAACCGATCAGATGGAAACCCAATTTATAGAAGAATTGGGAGTTAGAAAATGCAAGGATTGCTTACGTTTTTCTCCAATTGCATCAGGTTGCTCTTCATTCAACCATGGTCAAATGCTATTTTTTCTCAGCCTGCACGCAACATGCAATAGTCGCTTTAGGTAAGGGTAATCAAAAAATGCTTAGGGCCCATGCGCCATTAGTTGGAAATGGGATGAAAGAACGATCAAAGAAGGCGCATGTGCCGTGGGCGCCATCAACGTAGGCCCCAAAAACCCATCCCCCATGCACCTATTGTGTAAAAAAATTGAACCCAAAAACCCTCCCCCCTATGCGCCTAGTGTGTACAAATATTGAACCCAAAAACCCATCCCCCCATCTGCCTAGTGTGTACAAAAAATTGAACCCAAAAACTCATCCCCCATGCGCCTAGTGTGTACAAAAATTGAACCTAAACACCCTTCCCACCCATGCATCTAGTATGTAAAAAAATTTGAACTAATAAAAACTCCTCCCCCATGGGCCTTACTTGTACACTTTTGTCTTACTCCTATTTTCCTGTTCCCTTGCGTAACGTGTATCATTTACCATGTGGCAAAATTTACCTACAACGGTAATTAGTTGTTTTTTAAATTTATTTTATGTATTTTTTAAAAAAATTTATTAACGTCAAAAAGCCCGCGTTTTATGTTGGGTTTGTGTCTTTTGTTATAGTTGCTAGAATCCATTCTTTTATGGGTTTTACAATTGACCATGTTTCTTTTGTTTATCTTGGTACCTATCTTTACGGGAAAGCCTCAAGCCAAACACTTTAAAGGTATTTTGGATAGTGTTAAAGCCAACTTAACTTCTTGGAATAGTTGATTATTATCAATGAGGGGTTGGGTTTAGCTAGTTAATATAGTCATTTATAGGATGTTATTGTACAATTTTCATATATATATACACATATATAACTGATTGACCAATTTGGGGTACTTTTTAAAACTAATTACCTAAATGAGGTTGTTTTGAAACTATTTACACTTTTGGAGCATTTTACTACAGTGTCGCTATGAGTCATAGCGACACCTGTGCCACGTGTTTTTTTTTTTTGTAATTACAAACGACTTTAATTTAGCCAATAGAAGTCATTACAAGCTGTAACGATTTTAGTAATGTCGCTATGGGCCCCATCCCCATTTTAAAAATATAAATAATGTATATTTTTGTTATTAAAAAAATTTATTATTTAAAGGAACTAGGGCCCATAGCAACATTGTGTCGCTATGGGCCATAGCGACCTGGTTTATTAATTTTTTTTCACATTTTTGTTTATAAATTTTTTTGAAAATATTTATTTGTGTACTTGTTTTTTTTATTTTAATTAAGTCAAGGAAAAAGAATATAAAGAAAACACAATTAAAAAATAAGTATAAAATAAAAATAATTAAAAAAATTTGATAAATTAAATATTTATTTGTGTACTTTTAAAAAAAGAAGAATTTAATATATATATATAGAAGATGGCGCTATGGATCATAGCGACACAAAGTCGTTATAGGCCCTAGCGACCATATTTTTTATTTAATTTAAATTTTTAAGTTTTAAACAATTATTTTAAAAATTATTTATTAATATTTTATTTTATAGTTAATTTTTTCTGCGTTTTATATTTTATATTTTTCTTTTCTTTTTCCAGATATATTTTAATTCATTGAAATAAAGAAATAAATAAAAAAGCACACAGAAAAAAGTAAAAAAAAATAAAAAAATTTTTTTTGATGTCTCTATGGGCCACAGCGACACAAAGGCGCTGTGGCCCATAGCGACTTTAGGTTGTATTTATTTGTTTTTGTTAAACTTATTCCAAATTTAATTTATGAATTATTTTAAAAATATTTATTTTATACGTAGAGGAAAAAAATGTATTATAAAAAATATTTAGTGTAAGAATTTTTTTTGAAAAATAAGGTCGTTATAGGCCATAGCGACTTTGTGAGTCTATGGCCCGTAGCGACTATTGCAGTATATATACATCTCCTACCAGTTACTTTTTGTTCACATTTGAAATCACACCGATAAGTATAATAGGTGGAGCTCTGTATTCAAATTTGTGAGTGAAATTTTGTTATAGTTGAGATATAAATTATAGTTATTTGTACTAATTAATAGTTTTTTTTCCAGATATTATGAATCAAATTATAGTTTAAATTTATACTAGAAGGATGTATGAAAGTTCTGAAGGTATAACATTTGATGACTAAGAAAATGAATGTATATTAAATGAGGTATAACTTTGGATATATTAAAGAGAGGGATTCACAACAAATTTTGTCTTAAGTCAAATCAAGTGATATTATATGTAAGTTACAGATTTGTAGTTTCACACCATGATAACAACATATATTCTTCATTGAAATTGAGTGACGATGATGATGTACAATGCATGATAAAAGCATTTCAGAGCCAAAATGTGATGCCAATAATGGAATTATATGCTGAAATAGGTATGAAATAATCTTCAACAATTTCATTAGAAAATTTTTCAATTGAACGATCACCATTGATGACAAGAGACGAAGATGAAGATGACGAAGCGGATGAAGACTATCATGTTTCATTATCATATGAAAGCGTTGATGAATCAAATGAAGATGAAATAGATGATTCTGAAGCATCTGATAATGAAGTGGAATCAGATGTTATTGTTCATAGTCCAATGGTTGAACCAATTTCAATTTATCCATCTACGGAAGGTAACATTTGAAAATTAAATTTGTCAATAATTTTTGTTACTTGTTTAAAAAAATTGAGTTGAAATTTATTTTATTGAAATTACTAAATTTAGTATTATTAAAATAGGTGAAAGTCAATTTTGGGATAATTTACCCCACTACACTAACATCAATTGGAATCATCTAGATGAAGAAGATATCCCAGGGATGGATGTGCGTAGTACTTGGTCAATTGGCCTCTTTGTTTTATTTA
Organism: Cajanus cajan; assembly: GCF_000340665.2. Classification (NCBI taxonomy): domain Eukaryota; kingdom Viridiplantae; phylum Streptophyta; class Magnoliopsida; order Fabales; family Fabaceae; genus Cajanus; species Cajanus cajan. Next base: position 153,215 of record NW_017984321.1, read on the forward strand.
TTATTATTTTTTTGTTCTTAACATTTAATTAACCATTAAAAAAAATAAATTTCTACTTGTTTTTTTTTTCGTTATTTATACAATTTTTTTCTTCACTTAATTATTTCTTTTACATTATATATATTTTAAAAATTAAATTTATATATTTTTTTAATGCATAACAGAGGCGCTATGACCCATAGCGACTTAAAGGTGCTATAGGCCATAGCGACCTCCTTTTTTTTTAACATTTAATTTCTATTTGTTATTTTCATTTTTTTATACTTCTTTTTTTTTCTCATTTATTTCAAATGTTTTTTAATATTATTATATACTACAAATTTAAATAATTCTTTTTCTAATTTAATTAATAGTTTTAAAATATGCATGAAGTCGTTGTGTGTCACTATTGGCTGTAGCGACTTTACAAGAGGCGCTATGGGCTATAGCGACTTTTGTAATATGGCGTTCACAGCTTCTAAAAAAAAAATTAACATGTGGCACTGGTATCGCTATGACCCATAACGACACTATTAAAAACAACCCTAAAGGCATAAATAGTTTCAAAAGAGTCCCATTTAAGTAATTTGTTTTGAAAAAAACTCTAGAATGGTCAATCAGCATATATATATATATATATATTTGGAGTGTGGTTTGCTTTGCAACAATATAGG
>NW_017984321.1:153897-174252 GCF_000340665.2 Cajanus cajan
ATATATATATATATATTCCCCAAGGCAATAGTGAAACAGGTGGAGAGACTAGTTGAAAATTTTATTTGGGCCAGGGACTTAAATATTTCCAAGATCATTACAGTAGCATGGAAACAAGTTTATAAATCTTTTTGTGAAGGTGGTCTCATATTTGTTTCATTTTCCAGGCTTAATGAAGTTGCCACTTTAAAGTTAGCCTAAAACTTCTTGCACTTTGATGAACCTTGGGTTGCTCTCATGCGGGCATATTTTCTTTGAAACAAAATACCTTTGGTTGGTTATAAATCTTCTCCCATATGACCTTCTATTACTTGTCATTGGCTTAACCTTAAAGCTAATACTAGTTGGATTGTTAAGGATGGCAGAAATATCAATTTTTGGATTGATAGTTAGTATCTGAGTGATTCGACTGCTGATGTTCTCAGTGCACCTCACAATATCCAGCACAACCTTATAGCTAATGTTGGTTGTTTTGTAAAACATAACTATTAGAAGGTTCCAACAATCCTTTTACATAAAATTCCAAGTTTGCATGTCATTTTATCTCATGTTGGTGTCCATTGTGGCCAAGGTTGTGACTAATCGGTCTAAAGCCATCTCACCCAGGACAACTTTTTCTTAAGGTAAATATTAATCATGTCTAAGATCTATTGCAACAAAATGCATGAGCAAAGCTCGTGTGGGCTAATTCTTCACCTCCTACTAAATCTTGTATCATGTGGTGATTATTGTATAATAAATTGTCCATAGATGATAACTTATGTGATCGAAGAGTGATGATGATGTCTAGGTGTAACCTTTATAAAGAAGTTATGGAATCTTTGGAGCATTTTTTTTTCGTTGTTCATTTGCTAAAGAATTATGGTTGTGGTTTCAATGCATTATTCAACAATTCATTGATTTATCTTCATTGTATAGTGTGTTGTTCTTTTTGGATCACAAATGGAGTGGTGAAGTTAAGGAGTTGTTGTTGTCAGCATTGGTTCATATGACATGGTCAATTTGGTTGAGAAGAAATGATGTTTGTTTTAAAGATATTGATATCAATTCCCAACAAATTGTTTCAATGATTATAGCTCATCCTCCTAAACCTTTCATGGTTAAGCAAGTAGTTTGGTATCATACTGCATATGGGTTTGTGAAGTGTAACACTGATGGGGGGCTTGGAGTTCCTAGTCTGGTTACTTGTGGGGCAATTTTTAAAGATCACAATGGAACATTTATCGGTGGCTTTGCAACTTATTTGGGTTTTACGGATGCCTTACAAGTTGGATTAGTAACTGCAATGATGGTTATTGATTATGAACATAATGTAGGTTGGTGTAACCTTTGGTTAGAATGTGATTCAAATTTGGTGTGACAACATTGAGTGATGCTAATGTTGTTCATTGGATCATACATAATAGATGGAAGCAATGTCTACAACTATGTTCGTGTGTGAGGTTTTTTTTCTTATATTTTGTTGGGAAGGTAAACTTATGTATTATGAGATTTAACATATGATTACTTTTGTTCAGTGGATTTACCGTCAAATTTCATTAGAGATTTTTTATTTTGTAACCACTATGGATTGCCCTCATTTAAGTTTTGCTAATGTTTCATGGTTTTTGTCTAGTCCCTTTGTGAATTTCTTTGTTACATTTTATCTTTTTTAATCTTATTTAGGGTGTGTTACAAATGATTGATAAACCTTGTTGTATTAATGTTGTTGGGATGTATTGATTCTATAGTGATACTTAATATTCTTATCATTTAATTAAAAAAAAGTTCTTACACCACACAAGATGATTTAACACAAATAGAAATAAAATTAAAATGTCCTAATGTGACGATAATATAAATTAAAAATAACATCTAAAAATTAAATAAGTGGACGAGACAATTTACCCAACAGAAAAAATCTACAAACTCTAAGAACGTATTCCGAAATACGTTCTGAATCTTTAAAAAATTAATTTAAATTATAAAATATTAAATTAAATAATTATTTAATAGTAAAATTATTATAAAATATTAATATTTTAAATTTTTGGACGTTGTTTGGGATCCTTTTCGGAGGATATAACACTCCTCAACCATTAAAACTTAAGATATTGGTGAACTAATAGGCAAAGATATATATTTCACCTCTTTTTATGATTTGATGGATCGATTTGAGACTCATTTTGACATTTATACTTTTAAAGAACTAATAAATTCATTATTTATCATTTATTTATTTTCCTAGTAATTATAATAAAATAATTAAATAAATAAAAAATATTTAAATATATTTTTAATCTTTCATATTTAAGATAATTTTTTTTAATTTTTAAAATTTAAAACTAATTTTTTAATCTCTAATTTTAAGGAATGTTTTAATTGTTATGAAATATATCAAAATACTATTGTATAAAATATATATATATATATCATTATAATAAAAATATTATATTAAATTTGATTTATATTTTATGTTATTGGTGATGTGATGAATTAAAATAAAATTTTTGAAAATAAAATAAAAATTTTAAATTTATAAAATTAAAAATAAATTTATTTGAGAAAAAAAATATTTAAAGAAAAAAACCTGAAATGGTATATATATTATATTAGTGCAAGTAAATATCCTCCGATAATTCCATTCCGTCTTTCCGCGATGGGAAGGCCATCTTCCACCATTGAAATCCCTCGCGAACGCCACCGACATAACGGTCGCCGCACCCCCGACTCCGATGTCTCTGACAACTATCGCCTTCGTCGCAGCCCTAGTTACGACTCATACGATCGCCACACCGACCGCCGCCGCCGTTCGGAATCGCCCGAACACCGAAACCCTAGGCACACCAACGGAACCTCAAACGACAACGCGCTGCCGAAGAAATTCGGCCGCCGAAACGGCACGTATCTTGACCGTGACCGCGGCGATTGGCAGCGCTCCGATTCTGAGTCCGACGAGGAGCTGAAGGGTTTAAGCTATGAGGAATACCGAAGGCTCAAGAGGCAGAAGATGAGGAAATCGCTGAAGTACTGCATCTGGAACGTCACGCCGAGTCCTCCGAGGCGCGACAACGAAGATCTGGAAGATTATCACAAGCCCGATGAAATCTCTGATCGAGACGCCGCCGTTGTGAAGATCGAGAAGGCGGTTAAACCTAAAGGAAAATCGGAATTGGAATCTGATTCCGAATCTGAGAAATCCGTCAGTAGTGAATCAGAGGATTCGCGTTCGAGGAAGAAGAGAAGGAAGAGCTCTGCTGGTTCTTCGAGGAGATCGTATAGCGAAAGTGAATCAGAATCAGAATCTGAATCTGAATCAGATTCAGAAGAAGAGGAGCGTAGTAGAAGAAAGAGTAGGAGGAATAGAAGAAGGAGGAGTAATAAGAACAAGAATAGAAGATATAGTGATTCAGACGAGAGTGAAGAGAGCGACAGCGATGCCTCGGATGTCAGTATAAGAAAGAGGAAGAAACGCTCTTCTTCTTCTAGGTCAAAATCGAAACGAAGCAGAAGGCACAGAAGAACAACAAAGAGGAACTCCGAAACGGAGAGCGAGAAATCTCATTCGGAGGAGGAGAATGGTTCTGGTTCTGGTTCTGGTGATGCAGTGACCAAAGCAGCAGTTGATGAGGCAATGATGACTGAAATGAACGCGGAGGCTATAAAGTTGAAGGAGTTGTTCGAGTCTCAGAAGAAACCCGCTTTGGATAACGAACCCGCGGTTGGGCCAATGCCGTTGCCTAGAGCGGAGGGGCATATCAGCTATGGTGGGGCACTTCGGCCTGGTGAAGGTGATGCCATTGCGCAGTATGTTCAACAAGGGAAGCGTATTCCTCGAAGAGGAGAAGTGGGTCTTTCTGCGGAGGAGATTCAGAAGTTTGAGAGCCTGGGTTATGTGATGAGTGGTAGTAGGCATCAGAGGATGAATGCCATTCGTATTAGGAAGGAAAACCAGGTTTACAGTGCTGAGGATAAACGTGCTTTGGCTATGTTTAACTATGAAGAGAAGGCCAAAAGGGAGCACAAGGTTATGGCTGATCTGCAGCGCCTTGTGCAGCGTCACATTGGTCAGGATGTTGGTCCAACTCATGATCCTTTTGCTGCAAAAGCCTCCGATGGTGCTGATGCATGATAGCTAGTATTTATGTATGTTTAGCTTCTGTACTTTCCTGAACTATAGTTGTGCTCTGCATTTTTTTTCTTCTGCTGGCTATATTGTTACTTTCCTGTGGGGTTTATAGACTTGGAGAATAGATTAGATGACATATTAAGACTGAAAAAATAGAGAGATGATCTTTGCCTCTTTAACTATGTGAGTTGGCATGCATATGCTTTACACTGTTAGCTAACAGTAGCGGATTATAACTTACACAACCAGTTAAACAACCACCTAACTAGTTTAACGGAATGACTAACTTCTTTAGTGGTTTGGTTAATACAAATATCTGTTTCTTGTGAATTTCTATGAAATGGAATGGCTAGTTGGTAGGTTTATCTCTTGCTGCAACTTGCAAAAGCATGTGGGTTTTTTTATGGAAACAATTTTCTATGCTGCCAGTGGGTTTTTGACTGATCCTCATCACTTTGATTATTTGTTTCCAATGGGACTAGCTGCAATGCTTGTTAAAGTTAACTTCAATTTGTTTGTTTAATGTGTGGGACGTTGTTTTGAATCTTTTGATTGGTAATTGGCTGATGACTTTTTGGATGGGATTATATAATTTCAAGTTTTACTCGCCCATTTTGGCTACTGGTGTTGCTTTCATGTTCTGCTGGTATGGTGTAATTATGAATTTATGATATATGCTTATTGGGGCCACACTTGAATTCTGTTATTTTTTTTGTTTGGTATTCTAATTTATAATATATGAGTAGATAATTCTCAGCACCATCTTCTCATAGAATGGTTTACATTCCTTTATTCTCAGATAGTATTATGCCTCTATAGATATTATATGTATATACTGTAGTGTGTAATGTTCTCCTCCTGGCCCTTCTTCCTCTGTATTATTTCTTCTGGGTTTCTTCTTTCTACAATCCTTAATCTTTTAACTTCTGTACTGATATGTTTCACTTTCCTTCTTTGCCTGATATGACTTTACAGTGTGCATCGTTTATCAGTCTGCTTCTAGATGGTCTTACAGTTTGCTAGTTACCTTCCTCATCAGTCTTTCTTTTCCTCTAGTCATCTTTGTTTCTCTTTGACTTTTCTTATTTTGTGAAGTTTACCGCCTTTACTATATTTTCTGTTTATTTTCAAAGAAAACTGAGGAAGGATTTGTAGCCGTCTTTTGCAGTATCTGCTTCAGTTTTTAGAATTAATCGATGTCACTCTACCCTAAAGTAAACCCATGATATGATACATACATGGCAATTGCTTAGAATCGTTCAATTCCTTAATCATGGTGGCAAAACATTATGAATGCTGTTTCAGTCATGACTCAGTGAGATTGGGCAGTTGCAAGTCAGTTTTCATCTATAACGTCCCTTGTGGCGCGTAAATTTGTCTGTGTCTTTCTTTCTGCCACATATTTAAAATGTTGGTGACTGTCATACGGTGTCATGTATATACCATTTTCTATATGAATAGAAATAAATTAAATACTTATTCTCCTGATTAATTTATATAGCATTTCTTCAAATGCTATTGCATGCTTATCAGTGTTTTTATGAGCTTTTGTATCGGATGTCGTTGTTTGATCTTTAAATGAATTAAATTGTGATGGTCCTAATGTTGATGGAATTTGGACTGTAAAATATTCCGCGATGGCAACTACATGTTTTGGTCCTTCATAGAAACCAACTTACACGCGGGAACGTGGAATGATAGGTTTTAGTATACATAATTACATACATCAATCCTTGAAAGTCAAATAGATCCGCCCCTATGGTTTGTTGGCTAGTCTTTGTCTGTTGGGTGACCTAATTCTAAACCAATTGTTTTTGCCAAAACGTTGTCTGTTGTCTCAATTATTTCTGTTCTTGGTGGATACGGATGCATCTTCCATGAGTGGTGATATCATCAATGTGGTCTAATTTAGATAACTCTCAAACACAGATGGATATGAGGTAAAATAAATCAAGTTTCTTTGATATCATAAAATCAAATGTACATCTGTTTTAGAAGCTCTCAACTTTTTTTTTCTTTCAAAAATTGAAAAGCTTAACTTGATTTTAATTCATGGAAAAAGTTTAATTCATTTCAATTGAATATTTCTTCTCTTCAGCATTTGCTGAAAAGAATATCCGAATTAAACTTAACTCGCTTACTCTATTTGTCTACTAAATCAATTGATGCCGTTTGGATGGGGTTATACAATTCCAAGTTTTGCCAGCAGTTTTTGTCTTTATGATAGGCAAAATAATATCAGGTTATGATAGATAATCTTTTGTCTTTATGATATGCTTGCTGGGGCCAGACTCGAAATATTTTCAACATCGGGCTTGTTTGATCAGGGTCTGAACACTGTTCTTTTGACTGGTGTCGATGTTATATGTCCAGGATTGGTGGGGTAACTTTTTTGATATTCCTGTTGGGCTACGTACAGCGTAAAATAAATCATTAAATCATAGTGAATGGTCTCTGACTTGCTCATTGTAACTGTTAAACTTAAACATCTGAACATTTTACATTTATTAGTGTTTTTGCATTACTATTTGAAGCAGCCAAAATGGATATTCATATTTTCCGCGGGGGAAACGTAAAAGCAAGACTATCTCACCATTAAGTATAATGTCTGTTTACATATGAGAGAACTGTTTTTGGAACATATATTGTAGGGAATGCTGTCTTTCCTCTGCAATGAGAAGGGAAAGATCTTTCAGTGCGTTGTACTTGATTTCTACTATATCCCCTGCAAGATTGTCTTGTAATCCGGTTGAAAGCTACACGTAAGCAATACGGTTCATGGTTTGGTAATCCTCAGCAAGGGATCATACAAGGTATTCAATAAAAGCTAACCAGAATACAAAGTTATTAAAGACTAAGGATCCAACGACAGCCCTGGTGTTGACTAGTAGCACAAGGATTACAAAACCTATATTATGGGGAACAGTGTAGATTATCGATAACAGCACGGAACTAGATTTCTTTGTGAATTCCTATTTTTCATTGAATCTTACAAGGATTATTAGTTAACAAGATAAAGTATAAAAAGCTCAATATTTAAGCTACTATACAGATCCAAGAATCAATATATAGCCACGGCCCAATGTCAAGGAGCAAAACTAGCCCAAAAAACACTATCACCGCCACCACCGATAACAGCAACAACAAACCCTAAGCCCTAAATACAAAAGCTAATCAATAGCCACAACCCAATGTGAAAGAGCAAACCTTGACCAAGAAACAAGAACAAATCAATCAAGGCTGGTGATAAACACACCTCCACTCTCATATAAACACACCCCCTTTTTAAAAAAAAATATATAAAATGTCTAAATTACCCTTTAAAAAAAATGAAATTCTTAAATTTACACCTCCCTTCCCCCACCCTCCTTCCCCGCACCCCACATTTCACACCCCTCTTCTTCCCAAAGTCTCTTTCCGCTCAATGTTATTAAGCAATATACTTTTACAGTCATTCTGAATAGAAAAAAAGGACTAGTCCCACCATAATCAGCATAAGAAAGGTTCTTTTACAGTCATAGCATTTCGAAAAGTACTTTTACAGTCATTAGCATTCCGGAAAGTACTTTTCGGAATAGAAATTATTGTTCATATAATTCCGGAAAGAACTTTCCGTAATAGTAACTTTAATATTATGGAAAATACTTTCCGGAATTATATAACAAAATATTTCCGGAAAATACTTTCCGGAATAAGAATTTAATATTATGGAAAGTATTTTCCGGAACATTTTTATATAATTCCGGAAAGAACTTTTCGTAACAGTAAGAAGAAGAAGAAGAGGAGTGCCAGAAAGAGAAAGAAGAGGGGTGCGCAATGTCGGCAAGTGATTTTGTATGAGAAAGACTCTTACTTGTTCTATGAAAAGAAAGATTAGTACAAAAATAACTTTTAAAATCGGGGTTTTAAAATCAGTCATAAGGTAGCCATTTTAAAAGTGACGCGGTGGCCTGTACTGCAACAGAACGGCCCCAGAACGGCCCTTGCTGCAAGCAGAACGGCCCTTGCTGCAAGCAGAACGGCCCTTGCTGCAAGCAGAACGGCCTGTACTGCTTGCAGAACGGGCCGTACTGATTGAAGAACGTGGCGTACTGCTTGCAGAACGGGGCGTACTGAAAAAAGTACGGCCCGTTTTTCTGCAGAACGGCCAGCACTGAAAACAGAACGGGACGTATTGCAATCAGTACGGCCCGTTCTGCTTGCAGTACGACCCGTTCTGCTTGCGGGGAAGGGGGTGCGAGGAAGGGGGTGCGAGGAAGGAGGGGTGTAAATTTAGGAATTTTTTTTTTAAGGATAATTTAGACATTTTATATATATATTTTTTTAAAAGGGGGTGTGCTTATAGGAGAGTGGAGGTGTGTTTATCATGAGTCATCAATCAATAGCCACAGCCCAATGTCAAAGAGCAAAACTTGCCAAGAAGAGCTGGGCTTGGTGTAGTCTAACTTGTTTGATGCAAAAGAAACTTGCATCTGCTAATCATTTAGACAACCAGTCTTCAGTATAAATTTTAGAGTAACTAGGACATCTTACTTGGTTTTATCATTTGCTCAGATCATCAACGATCATTTTCTGAAGCAGTTCCTCTGCTTTGTCATTCTCATATTTTAAATTTTAAAGAAAGCCCACTGGTTTATGGAACAACCCATGAGAGCCAAGGGAGTTGTTTGTTCTCCAAGATCATGCCTGTCTTCGGAGAAATCCTTTTAGATTAGAGCTTGTTTTTCAAGTTACATGAACTAAACTTGTGAATAACAAACATATCATTTTATATTAAATAATTACATAAATGAATTTGAATACCAATTCAACTTCTTACATATCCAACAACTTTTTGATAAAATGATATAAAATTTTCAGAAATGACTTAAATTTAAACTATCTGAAAAAAATTAATATGCTAAAAACACTTCAATTTTTTTTTAATTAAAATTAAAATTTCAAAATCAAAATCATTTAAAATCAAGTTTGCCCCAAACACAGTGAATCTTCAACCAACGGAGAAAAGGGCTTTTGGGGAGGGGAAGGGAAGGGGAGAGAGAGTACCAAAACGGAGGCTAAACGACTAATTTGGTGTAGTTTTACAAACTAATTAGAAGATATGTGCTTTGCAAATATTATTATTGAATTCAATTCTTAAGTGATAATGCATGTAAAAAAAGTTATTATTGAAGAAAATTATATTTAAATTTATGATATTTATAGTGTTATAATTAAAATCATCTTAATAAGTAATTATTTCTTTAAAACTGTAGAAATTTATTTTAAAAACAAGGATGAAAAAAATTAAAAATCAACAAAATATAATTAAAAATAATTTAAATACTTACATCAACCATAACTGCAAAATTGATATGTTTAGCATAGAATGACCATTTGTAATCTCTGATATATCACTCCGACTTATATATAGAGGTACTTTACTAGACATGTTAAACACTTCAAGAGGCCAAGGGAGTTGTTTGGGTTGCTCGTCATCCTCCATATCTGCAACTAATCTCCATAGCCTCTTTATTGGAGGAAGATTTCTAGAAGGGGTAACAATGATCGTCCCTTTACCCTTTGGTGAGGTAACAATATCCTATTCCACAAAGTACAAAACTAATATTATACAATATTATAATAAAATTACACCAACTTAAAATTAAATATTATTTAAATAACATACCTTCGTAGATATCACCTTTACTAACTTATGAGGCCACTGAAGGAAGGTGCTCAAGGCTTGTCCCATTGTCTGAACCTCCTCTGTGGGCACAGGAACTCTAGCCTCTGGTTGTCTCACATCCAACACTGAGACCCTAACCATATCATCTCCCATGACTTGATGGTGTACAGTGGACCCTAATATGTGAATCTGCCCTATACCCACAGGATCGAGTGATCCATCCACAAACAACTCACATTTATTAGATGTACCTGGGCTAGTGGCAGTAAAAGGGGGATCAATAGATGCACATGATCCCTTTGTACTCACACGTGCAATAAATGGTTCTAATAGTGGAGCACTTTGTTGAAATTGTTGGCTCAGTGATTGCATATGCTCTTGTAGTTTCCTTTGCATGTCCTTTTGTAGTCGCTTATGAATCTCCTCTTGCATCTGACTAAATTTTTGCTCATAAGTTGCTATAACTTGAGAGACCTTTAGCTCCACCAACTGGTTCACCATGCCATATCCAATGTGTATAATTCTTAAGAAACCCATCACATAGAAGATGTTCCCTTATAACATCAAGTTCTAAACGACTCCCATTACAACAATTAACACAAGGGCAGAAAAACTTTCCATTCATATCATCATCAACATTCCGTATTACATATTCAATAAAATATTTCACTCCAGTCTCATATTGCTCACTTATGCGTGGCGCTCGTATCCAACTTCGATCCAATAACCAACTTTGATCCATAAGTTATGATCTCTATCAAAAAGATAGACCATGAATGTCAATCTCACTATTTTATACAAGGTGTGACCCTATCCCATTCAAGATTTTATTTTATACTTGATCAATATGTACTAGTACAATCCATTTTCTTAAACTTGACAAAATTTTGACAGCACTTTGTATTGGTCTCTAAGTACATGAAATGAAAGTGGTGACATCAAATTATATACACCACAATCAAATATGCACTCGAAGAACAACACAAAAATGCAATAAACCAAAATTTAATCAAATTTAAGATGAGACTTAACTTGTACGTATCAAACAAGTATAAAGAAAATTACTCATCCCAAACTGTCCAACAAGACAATTCAAGATTAAATATAAATTTTTTTTTAACGAGTATATTCATAATTTTTTTCATCCTTGTTTTTAAAATAAATTTCTACAGTTTTAAAGAAATAATTACTTATTAAGATGATTTTAATTATAACACTATAAATATCATAAATTTAAATTTAATTTTCCTCAATAATAATTTTTTTTACATGCATTATCACTTAAGAATTGAATTCAATAATAATATTTGCAAAGCACATATCTTCTTAATTTAATTCTATTGATATGCTTTTTCAAGAGTGGTGACAATCTAATAAATATAAAAAATAAACAATACTTTATTTAAAGTTATCTTTACGATTCATTAATATCCAAGTTGAGGTTAGAACATAATTTATAAATATTTATTTTTATAAATTTTAATTATAATATAATTTATATAATCAAATTATTTAAATTATTTATTTATAATATAAAATAAATATTTATTTCGTAGTTTGTACAAGTTTGAATGCCATTTTTTTTTATAAATTCGACGTTATCAGAATGTATCGTGACATATAGCTCTGTTGCAGGGATTAGTGTAATATGTTTCAAAACAACCCCATTTTGGTAATTAGTTTGTAAAACTACACCAAATTAGTCGTTTAGCCCCAAAACGGAAGACCTAAAAGCTCCAAATTGATTCTGGACTGGCCCGTGAAAGTGTCTTCCAATCCAAGCCCTCAAATATGCTACACTCTGCCCGCGGAAAAAAGGCCAAACCTTAAAATGTGTGCTTTGCATGTGATTTTGGTCGGTTTTGTGTATGTCATGAAAAGGAAAATGTTTTGTCCAATTCAAATTGAGTTAAGAAGGATGAGAATGATATTCAATGAATGGGATGATCAATGTGTCTAATTACGCAATGATCCAATGTTGAATCTGTTCATATTTAATTAAAATTGAAAGTAAAATTACAATTTATTATCTAAATGAAAATCACACACAAAAAAATTACTTAAAAAAAAATCAAAACTAATATAATTAAAATAACACATCCACGTGCGTTGTTGCTGAAGAGGATCCAGTCTTTTTAGATACCGTGCATGGCAGGTCGGGAATACTCTTGTCCATTGACAAAAAAGATTATTATGAATATAAAATATTCAAATTTTAATATTTTGGCACTACTTGTGAACGGGTCCATCAGTCCTCATTTTTTTTAAATCTCTGATTTAAGATAGAAAATAATTTAAAACGTAATAATGTCATGAATTATTAAGTAACAATTTCCTGTAATTTTGTCTACATCCTCAAGATAAATTTATATCAGAAAATTTATTTATTTTTTATAAATTACAAATAACTTAAATTCTACAAAAAAAAGTATAAACAAAGAATCTTCTTGATATCCCACTGTTTAACGTTAAAAGGCACAATAACCTGAATGAAAAAAAAAAGAGTTTAATTATCATGCATTATTACTATTATTATCAATCAATCAAAAACAATATTTTAATAATTTTTTAAATAGTTATTATAAAAATTAATTAACATATTATACATTAGTATATGTGATTGAACTATTATTAAAAATGTATATTATAAATAATTATAGACAATTAATCTTTAACTTTCGATCGATAAATACTTTAGTTAAAAAATAAAAACACATGTGACAGAGCAGCATTATAATGCATTTCATTTCAATTAAATTAAAAAAAAGAAGAAAAAACCATGTAATAAAAATATAAAATATCTTTACACTATCATTTAATCGCTACTAATAATTATGCATAGTTTCACAACACTATACTAATTAATGACTGTCAATCATCATGCATAATATTGTTTACTTTATTATAAGTATCTTAAAATGTATATTAATAGTAATTTTTTTATTTTTTATTTAAGATAACTATATTAAAAAGGTTTTACACAAACTAAGGATACGTTGTGTTTGTTGTTTCATCCCGTGATCCTCCTTTGTCTTTTCATTCTCGTTGGGGCCATTCAGCTTTGACCTCAAAAACATATCATGATGAGGTACCCAATGATGGTTACTTGGCCAAAAAGAATTCATAAAGTTTGCTCGGGATTATAACATGATTTGATTTTGAAATGTCTACAGTATCACTATAGTAAAAAATATGTTGCTTTTGCCCCACACTTTTGCAACTCATTTCTAAATTGTTCTCCTAATTAATGGTTTTGGCCACTGCACTTTCATCAGAATTGGACGTCTCTCCGACAAGGCAATTTTGGCGTGGAATCAATATACACAAAACAATTATGTAGGCTAAAACAGCAACATTAGGATTCATAACTTAGGTCCCAAAGGTGTGATTAGCAACATAGTTCATGTGTGGTGGATGGCAAAAGCAAAAAATCCACATGACAACACCAACCCATATACATCAACCGAAATATAATTGTTTCACTTTAATCACCCATGTAAAATTCAAGTTAGTTGTGTTAAATATTTATAAGAGAATTTTGTTATTTATAATGATCTTATCTAATTCAAATATAAATACAATTTTGTCATTTATAAGTGATATATCTAATTTGAATAAAATTTTAAAAATATAAATGTGATTATAAAATAAATAAAAGAGAAACACATGACATGTTGATGATGATTAATTGTTGACAACTACCTTGGATGACTTGGTACTTTCATCACATGGGTAGGCTAGGCTGGCAGGACTTGTTGACAAAGGGTGATGAAAGACCTCGATCGGTGTCAAGTGTCAATCCTAATCTTAACATATCCATAAAGTCCAACAAAACCCTAAATCCTTTATTGCTGTTGTTAGGAGTCATAGGTTAGATGGTATCTCATTACAAAGGAGGTAGGAGGCAGCAAGACAATGTGTCATAAAGCAAGTCCCTTTGTTTATGCTTTACAGTTTAAACTTTAAACCCTTTTTTCTCTCACAAACACACTGTAGGATGATGGATAAATTAACCTGCATTTTCAAGCAATGCTTTGTCTCATCAACTTTTTCTTATTTGCTTTAATCATTCCGCTCATATCTTTGTCGTGTTTTTCTCTTTTTTGTTTTTCTAAAGTACATTTCTTTATATATGTCGTACAGTATATATTGTTTTTTTTGCTTAATTAATGTTGTGTTTAGAACAGTGGAAAGAAAACGAGAGAAGAGATTATTTTTAATGTGAATATAATAAAATTAGTTAAATGATTATTTTTATATTGAAAGAAACCAATGACGAAAATAAAAGAGAAATATTTATTTTGATTTACGTCCGGATGATATGAAATTTTTGATTTTGTTAAACAGTCATATCATATGATACGTACCATGTATTTAAAATATAAAGATATATTATATTTTTACAGTGAATTTATTCAATTATGACAGTTAAATATAAGTTTAGATGAAAGTTATAAATTTTTCATGTAAAACAACTCTTTTTATCTATCTCATATTTGTAAGATAATTGTATAAATATAAATTCTCTTTATAATAGTTACGATTATGTTTTTTTTAAGGGTAATTATGATGATGCTAGAAAACTTTCATTTATTAATAGTATAGAAAATACTTGCTTATTACCATTGTTAATCATGATCAAAATTAGAACTTATATATTTACTTTCTGTTCTCATTTGAAGTTGGCCTAGTGACAACCTCTTCGATGAAATTAGTGAGCTTCCTCTGCTTCGCAAGTTGGACACTCCAAGATGAGAATGGTACCTGTAAAAGAGACTCCGATACTTAAGTTAGTTTCTTTAGGTGTGAGTGTCTCGTATTTATAATGGACGTATCTTGATATTTGATTAGAGTTTTTCTCCTTATGCGGATATCTTAGTTGATTAATATGAGATTATACACTTATCTTTTTATCTTGTCAGTTGGAGAATAATCTAGCTTTTAATCGATGTGACGAGATGACTTGAGGTCGAGGTAAATTTCAGCTCGACCATGATTGTCGTGACATCATATATTACCGACTTAAAATGGAAGGTACACCCACCAATCCCTTGCTCATTCCCTCCATAAATTAATTAGCTCAAAGTCAAGGAGTTATATTTCTTTATTAAAAAAAGTTATATTCCAGCCTCTGATTTTTGCAACATTTTCGTTAGCACAGCGCCGGAGGAAATAATCAATAGATACTGGATACTATTTTACAATAAAAAAAATAAGTTGAAGAAAAAAAAAGAGTGGATAAAAGATAGAGGAAAAATAGGAGTGATAAGGTGGTCTGGTGGTAAAAGGAGGTGGTCCTGGGGCTGGAGGGATAAGGCAAGATGGAGGTTCGAGTCCCCCTAGGACCCTGCGGAGATAACTACTAATTACTAACTATTAACATTTGCCTATCAAAAAAAAAAAAAAAAGATAGAGGAAAAATAAATAGAATACAAACAATATTATAAAGAGACACTATAGACTATAGAGATGTGTTGTTAGGGTATTTTCGGAAATGAGACTGTTGTTTTCCTTTTTTTATTTCCCTCTCTTCACCGAACATGCAACATTTCAATTTGCAACTGATGCAAGCATTGTTAATTTGTTATCACAGGTTGTTGACTAACCCGCACAATAAGGGGTTAGAGGTCAAATCAAATTAACTAGTATATTTTAAAAAATTCATAATCTTTGAATTTATATTTTTAAAATTATAATAAATATATTATACTATTTTTTAAAGTCACAACATATATCAATTCATTAAGAAAATGATCAAGTCATCGATTCATTTGAACTGGTTGGATCGATTAGATTATTGATTTGATCAAAACTCGACAAGATCACATCAGTTCTATAACATTTCCGATGATATCATTGGTTCCAGTCTGGCTAGCCGAACTTGTGTTCTATAACATGGCGTGCAACAATTTTCTTTTTCTTTTCCATTTCTCTTTTAATTTTGTACCCATTCTTTTCTTTTGCATTAGAAATTTTGAACTACACATGAATAGGTGCATTCATGAGTGACATCGTATATTTGTACTATGTATAAAACATGAAAAGTAGTGTTATTTTATTTAAAATAAAAATAATCAGTTTTCTTCTATTTAAAGATTTATTTTTCTATATTTAAAGAGAAAAGTTATCCATAAATTATGAATTTAACTGAATTTTATAAAATAAAATTAGAACTTAACGATACATTTTATCACAATATTATTGAATTTGGTGCTTAGTTAATATGGTAGGTAACTCATTAATGAATTTAAGATAGACTTTTAAATCATTTATTGAACTTCTTATGTGGATAATATGATAGATAATCTAATAATGAATTTAAAATAAACACTTAAACTATTTTTAGAATATGAATTTAAATTTTACTAAATTTTATAAAGAGGAGGGATCTGTTTACTCTGTTCAATAACTCATGTTTTACATAAAATTTCAACGATTCAACTATTGAATTTAAAGTTCTTAATGCATAGATCAAGTATGCAAATTTTTAGAAAATTTGAAAATCATTTGATACTTCATTTTATTAATTCAAATTGACGAATAATTATAAAATCATTTTATACATTGATTTGAATTAATGAAACGATATATCAAATGATTTTCAAATTTGTTTAAAAATTTACATATTTGATTTATGCATTAAGAATTTTAAATTCATTGTTAAAATTTGATGTAGAACATAAATTATTAAACAGAATAAGTCTAGGTAAACTTACTCTACTCTTGGAATAAACAGATCCCTCCTCATATATAATTTTTTTTATAAAATAAGAGTTTTATCTAATTGTTTACATCATGCCTAGGGTGAGTTCAAAAGAAATCAACGTGAGTGAGCTAGACTTTAAGAAAAAAGGATCAAGTTTTTATTGAGTTTTATGTCACTTTTAATAGTGTACTTTATTATATTTGTATACTTTTAATAGTATATATTTTCTTGATTTTGAAATTATATTTTGGATTAATTAATATAAGAAATTATTTATTTGTTTACTTTTTAGAGGTTAAGTAATATTTTTTCAAGGAAAAGGGGAGGGCGAGAGGCGTACTAAAAAAATGAGATTTTGTACTTATTGAACTTGAATGATCCATTATAACTCATTTGGACGTGTAGTCCATGTGCTTGCCAAGTGTTCTCTTGACCATTCAAGTCTCCAATAAGTCACATGATCTTGTTTAGTTACATTTTTTATATCTTGTCATGTGGTAAATTTCCATTAACACTTCTAGATCTAGAATATTGAAACGAGTCACACTTTTTATGATTTGTTATATGACAAACTTTTATTAACTCTTCTAAATCTAGGACAATAACATTTTTAAGAGCATAATTTAAATTTCAAATTGTAATAGTTAATAGTCTTGAGTATAAGTTAATCTAACTTAAGTTATATCTTGCACTACAAGTTACCAAACTCTATTTATAGAATCCTTCTCTACTATGTGCATCACTTTTGATTGATGAATAAATTGTATTTTCAATTTCTTATACTCAAAAGCTTTAGTTCTCCATTATCAAATAATTTTTTTTCTTGTAACAAGGTCTTTATTTCTTGCTTATCTTCCTAAATGAAGTGGCATGCTGTTCTCCTTGCCTCTTCACCATTTTTCAAGTTGCTTTCAAGTTTAGAATTTTATTGATGAAAAATTGGAACATCAATAAAATTAGTCTAGAAGATACATCAAATTTCTCCTCTACTAGTTTCATCATCAAATTTTAGATTTACCATTAGTCAGGACTTAATTTTTTTCCCAATAGTTATTTTAGTTCATTTAATAATTACAATATTTCACATAACTAGTTAAAGAAATCTAGTCCAATTAATTTATCAAACATGCGTACATTATTGTAAACGTCAATATCCTATGAATTTATTTGTATAAAAAAAATTATTTCACATAAAGTTATAAATACATGGATTAAAGAACATATTAATACATAAATATAATAAACAACAAATGTAGTGACATGATTATTCATATATGAATAGGCATAAAATGCTTGCGTAGCTTCATTAGATGTTATTACGTTCATGTTAGATGCTCATGCTTACATGAAATCACAAGCGTTTTTGTAAGACCGAGAGTAAGGATAAAAAACCAAAAAGATCAGGTAGAAATATAAAATTAAAAAGACTAAAAGCGAAATATTTATAAGGACAAAGAAAGTATTTAAACATAAAATAAAACATCAGGTAGAATTAATGAATGATCACATCATCCCACATTAAAAAAAAAAAAGTGGGATTCTTCTTAAATACACCAATTGGATTGATGTGATCTTTTATGAATAGAAAGTAAAAATACACCAATTGGATTGATGTGATCTTTTATGAATAGAAAGTAAAGTGTGTTTTAATAAAAATATTCTCCTTCCACAAGACTAATGAATAATAATATTCAATTCCTGCGTTTCATTCGTTCTCTTAATAAATTTATTGATCATTATCTTTAGTATATAAGAAATAAAAACAAAATTACATTCTCTGCATATTATTGTTATCATGCCTTTGAATTCTACGAGTACAAACCATACTAAGAGTCTTTATATTATTGAAAAGGAAAATCATCCTTAACTCAAGCTATATTTAACTAACTCAAGTTATAAGTACTAGTGGGCACAAATATATACACTTTAAAGGAAAGTATTTATCTGTACATTAAAGAATAAAGAAATTATGCACATTTAATTATTTATTTTTTATCTTTTAAAGATCCATTTATACTGTCACATTCCTAATGTTCTTTCATGTTACAACATATTTTCAGGCCAATTAATAAAGAACATATGCTAAAGGATTTTTGTTACACCATTGGACCTGAGCCTTTGTTATTACTTATTACTGTAGCAAAACACTGTCCTCATGTTGAGACTTGAACGATTCTGTTTGTTCCTTTCACAATTTCATTTTTGTGGCTATTACAACTATTGAAAAGTCATTCATAGTCACGACTATACTGTCTCATGAGGCCTGTCAATCTGTCATGTAATTGTAACTTGTGTTTCACACTCGTGTCTCTGCAATATACCCTGGGAACTAGGAATCAGATTCATGCAGTTGGATTCCACTTTCTGGAATGCAATTTCATGCTGCCCGTGACACACACTTGTGATCATTAAATCTTGTCATGCAGAATGTCCCATTTCGATTTTTCTTCCCTTATTAAAGCCATTCCAATTTTGTGGTGGTTATTTATCATTTAAGAATCAGAACCAAGTCAAAAAAGAGGAGAAACACATCATTCAGAATATCAGTTTTGGCTGTTTAGTGTTTGGCATCAAAATAGTGTTCTCCTTTCCCATCTTAGAAAATTAAAGTTGGGAACTTTTGGTAATATAGTATTCCCGAGTGATAAAGTCGGTTTTTTAAGATTGACTTAAACTTAAAACTTTTGTTATTAAAATGAAATTAGAGTTTATTTTATTCAATGTTATTGAGTTTATCATCTCACCAACTATTGAGTTGTTATCAACTATTTATGGATGTCTAATTCTATAAATTTCATGCTTAAAATATTTGATTCTCAGTGTAATGAGTGTATTGTACATTTCATACCAATTCTCAAATACCTGTACTTCTGAAACAATCAAATGAATCAATGGCGATCAATAGACAGAGCACTTGCAGAATGACTGTGCCATGATACTTATAACCTTCCCCTCACTTTCTTCTTAGAAGGGATAAAAAGGTATGAACATTGAACAGTCAAACAGTGTCATCATGCAAAATTCCAATTCGTTGGTCCTTATGAAGTCTAATTGTTGCTTGGTGGGGGCACCTAATCCTTGGTTTGGTTTAACAAAGATGTGTCATTATGTCATGAAGTTAATTATTGGACATGATGGTCAAACGGCCTGCAATGTGCCACTTACACCTTACCAAGTTCTTTGAGATTTAGTCTCCTATCCTATCTCTCTCACACTCAATATTTGCAATGGATGTGGTGCATTAACGTAATCATAGAAATGGGAGTTTCTTGCTGAAGCAAGCATGGTTTATTTAAATTCAAAGGTCAATGGAGATTTCACCTAATTGATTATTTGTGGGATTTGAACCCTTACAATACAGATGTTCACCTACACGATGTTGCCGACCGAACAATACTTGAGATTATTTAAAGAAAAAAAAATGTGAATTGTTGTGTATTTGGGGCTAAATCCAAATTTGGAGATCTTAAACAGTTGTTATCGTAGGTCACTACTTTTGTTTAATGCCCCTCAATCCACTCTTCAAATATATGTTTATTTATGATGAGTACGAAACACTGGTGAGAGTTTAAATAATATATAAAAAGTTTTAAATTTAAATTTGTTGTCATCATAATTCTTACATATTAAACAAATTTAAAAAATTAAACTAATCACATCAAGCAAGAATGTAAATTTATTTTTTTAATAGAAAATAATATAATGACAATAATAAAAATTAAATCTAAGTCTTTATTTATTAACTATCATTTATTAATTGTATATTTTTCATTAACAATACATAATTAATAGAAAAAATGATGGCACTAGTTAGGAAATTAAAAATAGAAAATATTTATTAATAAATATAATGACACACTCTCTCTGCATATT
>NW_017984321.1:174268-188423 GCF_000340665.2 Cajanus cajan
CTCTTTCATGTATGTAATTTTTAATATATATATATATTTCTTAACCAATTCCTTACTCGGTGTCCCAAGACACTGGTTAGCAAGACTCGGTTATTAAATTTTGACGTAAATCCCTTTTTATCTGTATTGTAAGGATTCAATTATATGATTTTTTTCTTTAGTTCATGTAATTAAACATAATTTATTCCAAATATATAAACTTTATTTTCTTTTAATCTTTATAATTTCATAAATTTTATCTTTTTAATCTTATAGTAATAGGTAATATACACTAAAAAAAATAAAGAATTTTAAATAAAATGCTTTTAACCAGAATGAATAAAATGTAAAGTTGATAATAGTACATGTTGAAAAGGTATTTAAACCTTAAACTTTTGTTTTCTTTGGGAGTTGGGACCATATTTAAGGGGTAAAAAGAGAAAAGTGCAGTGGAAGGAGAGAGAAAAAGAAGAGTAAAAAGTCAAATCTTTAAAAACTCACCATTCAGCGTATAACTGTTAAAAATCTTTGGCAGCAATATTAAATCTGAAGATTTATAATTATTTAAATTTGCACAAGAAATATTTACTATTTAGCATCCAAAGAAAGGAACAGTGGAGAGTTGAGATAGATGAGTAGATTTTAGTTGGATAATTGAATCTCCTCACTGGGCCACGTCTCGTAACATAGATCATAGATGCCAACCTTTGCAATGCCAGTTGCCATTAGCATCAGCATGGGGGCAATGGCAATTCAATTGTAGCCTTTTATCCTTCCTACCCCATGTGCTTAAAGCAACCCTTTCCTTTCTATGTTCCCTCCACTTTTTTAATCTCTCATCCCTTTTCGTTATTACTCCTCTTAGTCTCCCCACACAATTCACACATCGACCAAATCTAACTCTCTTTTATCTGTCCCCCACACCCCTCCTATCCCATTCTCAACAAACACAACTATTCATCATGTTCACCTCAAATCAGAGGGACAACTTCCGCTTGTTCATGTAGTCTTATTCAGCTTTTAATAACAGAAAAAAAAAAAAACATTTTTATTTTAGGAGTTCAGGCAATTGGTGTTGCCATGAGGGAGTTTCCTTCTTGTTTTGGAGAAAATGGGGTTCAGGTTGCTGACTCATCCTCATCAAGCACCACAAGAGCATCTCAAAATGTGGTTACTTGTGTCTACCAGTGCAAACTAAGAGGCCGTTCTTGCTTGATTACAGTCTCCTGGACCAAAACTCTGATGGGTCAAGGCTTGAGTGTGGGAATTGATGACTTGGGGAACCATTGCCTCTGCAAGGTTGAGATAAAGCCTTGGCTCTTCTCAAAGAGGAAAGGGTCCAAGAATTTGGAGGTCCAATCTGGTAAAGTTGACATCTTTTGGGATTTGAGTTGTGCCAAGTTTGGTTCAGGGCCTGAGCCATTGGAGGGGTTCTACTTGGTGGTTGTGTTCAACAAGGAGATGGTGCTGCTCCTAGGGGATCTGAAAAAGGAGGCATGCAAGAAGATTGAGAGTGATTGTGATTTTTCTCACTGTGATGCCGTTTTCGTTGCAAAGAGAGAGCACATTTTTGGGAGGAAGTTTTATGGTGCAAAGGCTCAGTTTTGTGACAAGGGGCAAGTGCATGATGTCACAATTGAGTGTGACACTGTGGGGCTTAACGATCCCTCTCTTGTGATTCGGATTGATAGCAAGACAGTGATGCAGGTAAAGCGTCTCAAGTGGAAATTCAGAGGGAATCACACCATTTTGGTGGATGGGGTTCCGGTTGAAGTGTTTTGGGATGTGCATAGTTGGCTCTTTGGGAATGCTATGGGAAATGCAGTGTTCATGTTTCAAACATGCATTTCAAGTGACAAGCTTTGGGAAGGTCAATCAGTTTCTGATCCCTCTGCAATATCATGGACTTCTTCTCAGCAGTTTAGGGATTCCCAGTTGCAAGGCTTTGGCTTCTCTTTGATTTTGTATGCTTGGAAACATGAGTAGTGTTAAATCTTATTCTTCAATGTTAAATTTATATTGACATGCAGCCACAATGAAACTGATAAACTTGCCCCTTTTTCTCATCTTGATCTTACATAAATACATACATACGCTTTGTTTGATTTTACTATAACTTTTGCAATCTCTTGTCTTTATTCCAGAATCCGTTGCCAGAAATTGTTTTTGAACATATTCTAAATGGAATTTCTGAACGGCATCACTGTCAAGAATGATCTCCCGTTTCCAAATGAGAAAAAAAATACATAGCAATGTTGTTGGATTTTTATTTGTCTTGATTCTAAAATTAAGCACAAGCATTTAAATTTTGATGCAGGGATAAGCCCTTTAAGCCTTTGGCGATGGACTAATATGAAACATGGTGTGTAATACATGTTGCTCGATATAACGTACAAGTGTACCACAGATTGAAAGAAGTGCTGGATAGATGACAGCTACTATTAGCTGCTGATTAAGTTAGTAGTTTTATTTTTTCATAGATCCAAGGAACAAGTATCAATGCTAATCTAATACTCAAGCAAGTGAAGACCATGTCAAATATTTTTAAACACACACCAGAGAGAGAGTTGTCAAGTCGAGGAGACATGTCTCTGAATTCTATGATCTCCCAGCCAATTTACATTAACGTGACTGAATGCCTCGACACCGTCTATTATGCAGTTGAATATGAAAATTCATGTAGAGGCAGACAGGAGAGGAAAAACTGAGCACAACTTGGATGATAGGAATAGTACAAATAAATGATTCTTCCCGGGACAAGATGTCTCTACCGCTACCGTTTGTAACTCTTTCAATTTTTTTCTTCCTGAATGTAGAGATTATTGAAATGAAATTTGTTTTTAGACTAATTATTTTTCAACTGATAGTCTATTGATTATTTTTAAAACATAAAGATTATTAAAATGAGTTTAATCTCCCTTAATATAATATTCTATATACTCATGGTCAGAAAATTGAACGTTTATGTAGATGTTTAAGAAATGAAAACTTTCACCACGCTGTGAAATCATTTTTGAATATGCTTGACAGGTTTTGAAACAATTATCTTGCTTCCTAGTGTAGTCTCTGCTGTTTTTGTTTTCATTTTCATTCCAAATAATTTATGTGATACATAAGAATAATCTAGAGTTTAATAATTCTTATAAAGGATAGATTCATCTCCTGTCATAATGGCCAATCTTCGGTAGAAGAGAAGATTTCTCGAAATACTTACTTATTTCTATTAGTTTGGGATCATCAATAAACTTTTTGAACTTTATTAACCGAAGAAATACTACAAACTTTTCTAATTTTATCGATATTGAACAAACTTTTGATACTTGCTCTAACTTTATGAAACATTATATTATATCACCGTATCTAAATTTTTCATACATAAATTAACCAAATATCTCCGTTTGAAAGTATTTCTCCATAATAGCCATGAAAGAGTTGCTCCGGAATTGCCAAATAAGGATTAAACGCTCATTCGTAATGAACCCATTTGATCAATTAGAACTTTAGTGATCTCAGAAACCTACCGAATTTTCATAAGCTATGAAGATGTTACATTAAAACTAATTTTAAGATTTACAATATCCATTTATGTTATATTCTTTTTTATTTGAGAAATTAATGGGCCCGTTCATCCAAAAAATATGGAGGAAAATTACAAAAGAAAAATACTTGCTTCATACCACTACTTGGCTACTTGCGTATCATTACTTTCTCACATCACTTCACGTTTAAAATTCTTTCAGGACCAGTTACGAGTAAGAAAAAAAAAAGAGTTGTAAACTGTTTAAATTGCATTATTTGCAAGAAAATTACAATTTTCGCTACTTCAGAATCTGGGAAATTATCACCTAATGGGGCACAAATAATACAAAAAGAATAGTGGAGTAATTTGTTTAGGTAGCCGTAGCACAAAACTCATACTTTACAACTTTCACATTACTGACAATGTATAATATTCAAAATGTTCAGAAATGTGATGACTCCGACTATAACCAACTGATGAAAACTATATCTACAAACAAAAGATAAAGAGGGAAATATTGCCAACATGAGATCAACATGTATGTGTAATAGTGTTTAATATGGAAAATAGACATGCATAGGCACGTAGTTGAAATCTAGAAGAAAGAAGACTTCCCCATACAGTTTCATATAATTCAGGAATCCTGCACCCAAACCCTCACAGTTCTATCACCTTGGAGACCAGCGGAAGCAATTTTGTTCTCTTTTGGGTGACTAGTAACAGATATAACAGTATCTGTATGGCCTTCAAGTCTTTGCATCAAACTCTTCTGCTGAAGATCCCATAAATAAACACAGCCATCTTCAGAACCGCTAACAATATATCTCCCATTAGTCACAGAAAACGTGGAAGTTATGCAGTATACTCTATTCACATGCCCGACATAAATTTTTAAAAACTTCCCAGACGAAAAGTTCCATAGCTTCTGCATCCAGAAAATTTATCTTGTCAGGGAAATTACCAAAGAAAACCACCAATCTGATAAACTAACATGCTACATTAACTGAAAGGGAGTGCTAATAAATGTCCCTACTAGGACAGTGGTTAACCTAAAGTATTTTTTTATTTATTCAGAAAATGTAAACAATATACTCACATCAATGATTTTCAATTCATTGTTCACAATGATATCTAATAAAAGAATTCTATTTATTGATTTTTTTAACCAGTGTACTTAAGTTGCTCATGTGCAGAACGCTTAGCTTAATGATACAAAAAAGGAACAGTACTTTGTTTGGACAAATTTCTCAACAAGCACTTTTAAAAAAACATAAATAAGAAGGTTTCTATTAAGTTACAATTAAACTATGCATAAGTTAATTTTATAGAAGCTCTCTTATTTATCTTTTCCAATGCTAATTTTAACTTTTGATAGATGCTCAACTCGGTTAACTCTTTATTTTCTTTTCCTATTATCATATAAGTGCTTGTTGAACCAGAACCTAGAAGTATCTGTTTCATCAACCCAAGAACTCAGATAAGATCATAAATGTCAAGTTTCTCCAGCCTAGATTTGCAGAAATGACCAATTCCTTATCCCAATACTTACTTATATAGTTGAAGCAGATAAAAGAGAGAGAGAGAGAGAGAGAGAGAGAGAGAAGAAACTGACGAGTGTGTCATTGAGAGTGGCAGCGAGAATGAACTTTCCATTGGGGGAGAATTTGGCGAAGGAGACGGCGGGGACGGTATCATCAATGAGGGCCTTCATGAGTTTACCGGACTCGGAGTCCCAGATCTTGCAGGAGCCGTCGTGGCTGGCGGAGAGGATGAGGTTGCCGTCGCGGTTGAAGTGGACGGAGGTGACGGGCATGGTGTGGCCGGAGATGACGAGGAGGCATTTTCCGGTCTTGACCTCCCAGAGCCTGATGGTCTCGTCGAAGGAGCCGGAGACGATGCTGCTGGACTGCGTGTTGAAGTTGACGCAGAAGACGGCGTGGGTGTGGCCGCGGAGGATCTTGACGCAGTCGCCGCCGGTGGCGTCCCAGATGCGGATGGTGCAGTCGTCGGAGGCGGAGCAGATGTAGTGGGAGTCGAAGGACCAGGCGAGGTCGGATATGCCGGCGGAGTGGCCGACGAGGCGGTGGAGGAGGGAGAGGGTGGCGGAGGACCAGACGATTAGGGTTTTGTCGAGGGAGGCGGAGGCGAGGAGGTTTCCGTCGTTGGAGAATTTGACGCAGGAGACGGCGCTTTCGTGGTCGGTAAGGGTTTTTAAGTGACGGTACGGTTTGTATGTTTGGTTGCCACCGCTGCTGTTGCTCGTCGCCATACAATCAACCTCTACCTCTATCACTACCCCGCTTCCCTCCGCGCAACCTACAATTTATACACAAATTCCTGTAATCATCCGTTTGCTCAGATTGTAATTTTTTATTTTTATATAAATACGTAAAATTAATTATGAATAACAATATATATTTAAATGATTTTGTATTATATAAATATTTGTTTTAAAATTTATAATATTAATGAATATATCTGTGTTTATATATAATTTTTATTTATTTTTATTGATAGATATAGGAGATACTCAATTTTTTATATATTTTTTTTCGTCTTTATTTTGTTAAGATATTTTTGTCTTAACTTTCTACTTACTCAAATATAATAAATATTCTTATTTTTATTATACTTTTTTGGTATTCACAATAATTCGGGTAATACTGTAAGTTTTAATTATTATCTTTTAACAATAACTGTGTGCGAAACACTTAAGGTGTGTTGTGAAATTTAGAAAGTTGAGAAATTCTTAAGAGTTTGATTTGTTTTGAGGATTTTTTGTCACAGGTCTAGTTAACCCTGGTGAAAAGTAGTATATATGATTTTTATTAAGAATTGAGTCTTATAAGTTCATGTTTTTCAAAACCTAGAGAGAGAATTCTAAAGAGAAAGGCTATAGTTTCTAATCCTTCTTCTTCTTTCTAGATTTCTCAAAGTAGTAGGCGATCCTTATAGATCAATGGAATGATGATTCAAGCAGTTGAAGCTATGAATCAGAGTAAATACAATGTTGTGCAAAGTCCCTAGAAAGCTTCTATTCTTCCTTTTCTTTCTCAAATTGTGAGATTTGGAGGTAAAGGAAATTAGGATTGGTTTTTGGTATGTGATTTGTTGATTGCATGATGTTTCTTTCATCTAATGCGGTTGTATAGTTGAGATTTTTGGATGCTTGGATAGAAGGGGGTGGGGTTTTATGTTTTTGATTATGAAGGTGAACTGGGTGAATTTATCCCATATGTGGTTGCATATGTGTTTTGGGTGTGGATTTGAGCCACTTATGATGCATATTTGTGTTTTGGTATATTGCATGTATGGTTTGGTTGTTTTTCAAGTGGATTGAAGCAATTTTTGAGGTCTACAATTGCAAAACTTTAATGTTGTGTCAAGTGTGCCTACAAACAAGGGTTTATATTCTACTCACATCAAGTGCATGATTAGTGGTGTCGAGCATGAGAAGAGAGACTTGTCTCAAGTTGAAATAGAGCCGAGCATGGTTTGAATGATGCTAAATGTGAGGTAAGAGAATTGTCTCTGCTTGGATTGGTGCCTAGCGTCAAAGGAGTGGCATTAGGAGTGAGGATAGAGAATCATCTCGAGTTAGCATGAGGTTGACGTGGGATTTTGCCACGTTGGGCATGAGATCCTAAGGGTTCCTTACCTCATTCACGCTAGGCACGGGTTGAGTGGTGTCAGACATGGGCGAGATAGAGGATTCCATGTCTTGATGACACCATACACAAGGTATGTTGCATTCGGATAGATTACCTTATGGATGCTTGTTGCTTGGTGATTTGTATGGTGAACATGGATAGAATTGTTAACTCTATTACATGTTGTATGCATGATGATGGTAGTTTTATATATATTGATCTAGGATGATATATGTAGATGTTTGTATGGTTGAATTGTTGTTAAGCATTGGTATGCTATACTTGATTGAGATGTTGAGCATTGGTATGCTATAATGGAATGGTGCAATTTGATCTCTATATGCATTGACTTGAGGTAATGAATATAGAAGATGTATGTTGAGTTGTTGATACTAAGAATGTTGTGAACATTAAAACATATTAATTGACTTAGGATTAAAGGAAATGTGTTATTTTTGAAAGTTGAAGATCCCATGTAAGGAATCTTGTTGTGGCACCTTGGGAGGCTAGTTGTTGAAAACCCTTCTTGAGTATGTGTGAAATTCTTGGAGTGGATTCTGTTGAGTCTCCTCTAAGTCCTTAGTCAATGTTCGAGTAAAGTACAAAGTTGAAGGCTACCACCCTTAACTAATTATTGGAAAGGTTGTGTGATTCTTTGAGGATAGTTAGTGGATTAATTTTATAAGTGACTTGGTAATGTATATCAAGATTATGGTACACCTTTACCCAACCATACTAGTCTTGACGGTGAAATTGAACTTTTCTAATGTAAGTGGCTATACTTGAGAAATCAGATGAGGGATTGGTATCCCGTTATAATTTTGATCTAATAGACACATCGAGTGTGAAAATGATCGAGGTTGGTTTGATAGGATCAAGCCACTTAAATTATTTAGGTGTGTTAAGAGATCTTCATAGGTGAATATGTGACCACACACTAGTTGTGGTGTGAGTTGATATTGTTCATATGTATAATATGAATACCTTGTTGTATTATATGATTGTGGTGAATGTTTGAATTGCTTGGATGTTTAACTTTCAATTATGATTGTTGCATGATGTGAACCATGAAATGATGTTTAGTTTACATGTGGATGTACAGTATGAATGTTTTCTTTATGTACTTGTATTTTTAAAAATTTCAATTTATCCTTACTTGTTTTCCTTGTGATTGAGACTCTGATGACATATTTAGTATGAGGGCAAGGTATGGATAAGCCTGTAGAGGTGTGCAATGAAAACCATTTGGCAGATGATGACCTTTGGTTGTCTTGATGCTACTTTTGAGTAATTTTGTATATATGACACTTAGATTATATATTCGACTTTTACTAGATTACTTACATATTTAATTTATATTAGTATGACCATTTCACCTTTATATGTATCCAAGTAATTGTGAATGTTTAATTCTAATCAGTTTAATTTTTGTCGCTAGTAAGTAGACGGCTTGTAAATGTGATGATCATGGCATGTTGTTACACATGATTGTTGAACAGTTATTTTATTACACAATTTATCCACTACTTATGGTTATACCCACATAGACATGAAGTATATTGGGGCTTTTCGACTTTAATAAATAGTTATGTTCTCATTGACACTTATGCGTCTCCTAACCTCTTTCTCCAGTTAAGCTCTCTTGAATCTCTTCTTCCCTACAAGCTGTTACTCTGTGGCATACCGACTTTGACGTCATAATCTCTAGAGTAGCACACCTTCCGCCAACAATCTTGACGACACTGCCAAAATATCTACTTGTTTGACACGGTCTTTCTGGCATAATATTTGATAAACTAATTTGTTTCTCCTTACTCATATTTGCAAGTGGTACTGGAATGTTACAAATATTAAATTAAATGCGGTTACAGGACAGTTCAATATTCAATTACAGAAAAGTTTTGCGCCCCATGAACAGAGAAAACGTTGGCTGTGGTCGTAGTATTAGCTTGCTAGACAGGGCACAAAATACATTGAAAATCTTTTGCACATTTGATTTGAAACATAAATCCATAGATATATGGACGAATTAGTGCAGATTCCTTTTGCTAAATGAGAGGATAGGAAATGAAGGAAGGGTCCCTCGCAGCACCGATCCAACCTGGCTGCATAAAGGCCGACAAGAAAACTGATACTAACCTCCAATCGTCTCCAGATTGAAAATTCCACTTCAATGAAACAAGGACAAAATGAAAGTCAAAGAAAATCCACCGTCCAGTCTAATATCCTGACCTATCCTTCCTCAGCAGCTCCCCTAAATCATAAACCACAATCATTAGGAAATGAGACAGATGAACAAAACATGCAAAATAAAAATTAGATTAAGGAAGCAGACTGCAAACTCTTCAAGACTGACTTCGATATATCAAGTTATACCATCCATTTTTTTTTATAAAATCAAGGTGGCACAAAATGTTATCGCGAGTTTCCAACATGGGATATGCAAAAGACTAGATGCAACTCGTCACATGTCAGCCGTGGAATTCACCAAAATATTTTAATATCTGTTGTAAACCTTTCAAACTTGTTTATAGGAGCTCAAAGTGAACTTACAATACAAAGCTAATCAATCTATCCTTAAAAAAAATTAAATAGAAACAAATTAAGTAAATTCCTAAATTAGTCCTTGAAATAAACGTTGGTCACTTTTTTCTAAATCCTCATATATTAGTCTGACTTTGTAAAAAGTCGTTCACTTTCGTTTTTCTCCATCTCATTTTTCATTGTCATTAAGAACAAACGAGAATGATTTTTTACAAGTAAAGGGATAAACGAGAGTGGTCTAAAATAACAGATGTTAACAATTTCAAGGACTCATCTAGGAATTTACTAAATAAATTTCTAGGGCAATCATATTCTACACACGTGTGTGCACACAAATAGAGAGAGAGAGTACCATGTTCACGAAATTTTTGACCTATTTAATTAATGCCGTACAATGAGCACCCCCTAGACGGACAAGAAGTCTATCTCTTCTGAACTTTCCTCAAAAATCACATAGCTTGCATCTTGATCATCCTCATTACCACTACCCTGATCACTATTGTAGCTGCTTTCAGATGTACTTAAAAAAATCAATCCATCTGAACTATGAAAGCTCAATTGTGACGGAAGACTAATCTCGCTGTTCATATCAGTATCAAATGACTCCATGTAACTGCAACACATCCAGAAACACAAAAGTACACAACTTAAAAAAAAAAACCCATCTGTGAATGTAGACAGTGCATCAAGTTATTCTATCAGAAATATATCGAACCTTCCTTCCGATGGATATTCAGCCACCAAACACATGTCAGGTCTTGTTTCCAAAACCTGCTTTATAGGAATCATAATACTGCACCGAAGAACCCAATCAAAACATCAGTTAATCAAGAAACTTGGAACCTGAGAAAATCAAATTTTTGAATCATAATTATTACCTAGAGTTGAAGCACCTGTGATACCAATCACCGTCAGATGCTAAGCCTTCCCTATTGGATATATCCTGTTTAAGGGCAATAGTAAGAAATAGAAGCAAAGCTGGAAATCGAGCAGAAACATCATTCATTATTTTCAACAATGTAACATATTTCTATGTACCCACAAGATGTACAAGCAATTTGAAATCGCCAGCAACAATTGCAGTCAAAAACCTAGCAACTTCCATCTGCACATCAAGGTATTAATTAGCATTTAGAGAAAAGCAAAAAATTGTATATTAATTACTATTCTCACCTCTTTCAGATGCATGCAATCCCTTAAAATTAAAACCTCCAGAAAATTCCCACCATTGGAGCTTCCAAGGTTTCTGTAAAAAAAAAAAGGATTTTAAATTAAGAGATAATAGGGGACCCAAAACAGATGGAAATAAATAATTACAAGAGATGGATGGAATGTAAAAGGTTAATGTGACGTATTGTTAATTGTTAATAATAACTAACCTTAAGAAGCTTCCAGTTATTGAATAGGATGTAGAAAAATCAACATATTTAAGTTTCTGAAATCCCTGCATGAATAAGTTTTTAAAACTATAATGTGCACAAAAAATGGTGGCTCCAAATCACACATCAACAGAAAACGAAGACAATAAGCATGCCCTTACTTTCTCAGAACAGGCATCTCAATGCAGTGATATGTGATGATTATTATTTAGATAAACCATATTTGCTTACCAACCAACTCATATCATTGTATTATTGTAAAGCCTTCATACAAACTATAACACTCCAAGAAGACTAGCAAGCTGGAAATTGCAAAAGTCCACTAACTCCCTTTAAACTGAACTCAAGCTGGTGTTTTGGGTGCAAAAAATGCAATCGTAATATAACAATTCATATATAGCCAGCTTTTACTTGAAGCATCATTCCACTCTCAACTCACCCCCTTTTGCTTATGCCTTAACAAATTACTAAGAAAAAAGCAGAAATTAAGCACACTATATATTAAGGAGAAAATTTTAATAAAAAAAAATTTAACACCACAAATTTGACCTAGGATTAACAAAAGACTGCAATAGTTATTAATTTTCTGAGAACATACCTTAACCAGTACACGAACTTTATAATCATGTAGCTTAAAGCCTCTAAGAGATAAAGAAGTTAGGTGAGGACAATTGTTCACTAGCTCCTCACATGTTTGTGTTTTCAAACTGTCATCTCTACCTGATAATTAAAAACAGATAAGCAGATATATAAAGAGAACTATATGACAAAATAAAGCAAGAAGATGACTTACCTGTTTTAGAAGACTCAAAAAACAAACGCTCAATCAAGTGGCAGTTCGCACTTACTGACATTAATGTTTGCCTCAATTCAACATGACTAGCATTTAAAAGAAAAAGACAAAAAAATCACTCCCAATAGAAGATATGATTTGGAAACAATCTTTTTATACGAAATAAATTATTGAAAAGCATATCAAATAGACACAGAGGCTGATACATATTAAAAATTAAGGGGATAAGTGAGTATCAGAAATGCAACTGAAAAATGAAACAGTTTTTAATTAAAAAATTGTATCTCCAGCATATTCATATCAATTATAATAATAAAAATAAATAAAATTGCAGCCATAATGTATAAGAAAAGAAAAAGATTCCCAGTTCAACTAGACAGGTGTAATTTAGGCAAGTGTCAATTCAGGATAAGAAGAAAGTAAGCTTGTTTTACAGAAAAAGTTCCATTTTCCTCATGTTTAAGGCATCTAATCAATGACATATCCATTAGCAGTAAGAAAATGCTTATAAGGAAATGAAGTGAAAGCAGGAGAGGTGAAGGAAACTTACAGCCCAACAATTTCTAGATCAAGCAAGGAAGGGCAAGCTGATAATGCTCCGCCAAGTGACGCATTGTCCATTCTTTCAATATTGTACAAGTTCAACTTTCTCAAAAGGGCCCTGGAAAAGGAAATGTAAGATTGCATTTAAAACAAGTAGCCCAAATGAGCCAAATTCTAAAGTCCATGAACTACATACCCTGGAGCACCACCATCCCTACTTAAAGGGCTTAAACAGGATCTTGTGAGAATGGAAGATTCTCTTCCCTGTCTAGATCTCCTATCATTCCATGAGAAGTTAGATACCTCTACAATTGCATTGCCGATGGTACAAAGCAATGGTTGAGATCCAGGTAAAACAGTAGCACCGGGGATTACACCAAGCTTAAGAGACCTTATTCACAAATTAAAATATATGGATGGGTGAGGATAAAGAGTTTAAAATACATAAGAACGTGACACATTGTTCAACAAGTTAGAATAGTTTAAAATGGATCTAGTTAAACACTTTTTTGTCTTTTCCTAGCTGATAGGGATAACCTTGCTTACATAAATAAATTTACATAAAACTAGTTACACAAAAATGTCTAACAGGGGCAAATAAAATGTGGAAACAATGCACCATCCAAACAATTAATCAATATGCCAACAAATGATACCCCACCCCCCCAAAAAAAAATAAAGCAGGAAATGATCACCTGAACTAATCTAGTTTTTCTGTTATGTAAACCTTGTTCAAGTTCCGACTCCCGTATAGGTAGTTATTTTCCAGCTGTATAGCTAATTAGCTGTTCCTTTCTAGGATTTCTATTTGTATATATTTTATCAACGCATGTACTCTGAATGAACGCAATACACACACCGATAGTTCCTACAATTAGTAGTCATATTGTTATAAATTATAACTCATAAATACGCTGCTAATGAGAGTTCACTTAGGGAAAAAAGTAAATATAGCACGGAAAGGGCGAGGCCAGCGAAACACAAAACTTCCTACCTTAGTGCCTTTCCTGCTCGCTGAATCATCGTGGAAACTACTGAATTGTTAATCTTCGGAACAATCGTAGTCAAATCAAGATTTGCATAGCACATAGGATCTTTAGCACATTTGTTAAAAAACGAACAAGTAGCCGACGCATAGCACAGGCTCTGCGTATCAAGCATAGAGAAAACCTGCAGCACATCACAACAAAATATTAACATCCACAAACTTCACTTCCTTACAGAAGCACAATATTAAACCTAAGGACCAAATTAGTTCCAGATACTGAAACAATAAACAGTAAACAGTGCGACAATATGAACACCATATCACCAATACCGTGAAATAAAGAGAAATAACCTCCAATTAAGAGCAAACAAAATTCACAAACGAAATAAAAAATGCATCAATCAACCTTGATGGTGAGGTCGGGAGGGAGAGGCCACGCGAGGAAATTGTGCCTCGAAGCACGCTTCCTAGAAGAGTGCTTGGCTGCATCGAGAAGCGTGGACGCCATTTTGAGCGCGCGATCGATGAGGACCGTCCGATCGGAATCGGAGGGCGACGATTCCAGAAGCATCTCGAGGGAGAGATCGAGGGAGAGAGAAGGGGAGTCGGCGAGGCCTAGGAATGCACTGAGGAGATGCTCCACCTGCTTCGGCTTCTCCGTTCTAGGGTTTTGCGACGGACACGCTCTCTTCGCCGCCGTGGACGACGGACCTTCCAGCGCGAAACTATTCGTAGCCATAGCTGCTGGCTGCTGGCTGG
>NW_017984321.1:188653-204702 GCF_000340665.2 Cajanus cajan
GCTGGCTGCGGCTTGCTGGCTGCCACTGCAACTAGTAGCTGTTATTATTATTACCTCATCACACTCTCGTTTTCAGGAGAGAGAGAAAAAATAAACTCTGTAGCTGTAGCGTCTGCGACAAGTGTGCGTCTCTTATACTGCCACCTGGAGTATCACCTGCTCTACCGGTGACTTTAGTAAAGCTAGCTTCCTTTTTTTTTTTTTTTTTTTTTTTTTTTTTAAATTTCGGTATTATTATAAATTAATAACTATCGGTCTCAGTGGCACGGCGGAATAAGTACACACCAAATAAATAAAAACAAATAGGGACCAACTCTTTTGGTTGTTTCTCTCTTCCTTTCACCACAATTTCAATTGCCTAGTTGTGTCCGATTCATGTAAATTCTTAGTTATGCACGAAATTATTAAATATTGAGTTATGGGCATGTGATAATATATGTGAAGCAAGATTCTTTAAATTAATGTCCGTTAAAAATAAGAGTTCTTCGGGGAAGGGAAAGGAATTTTAATTTTTGGAGATTTCCTCCTCTTTGTTTGGATGAAAGAAATAAATTTTGATGTGATATGTAATTCTATATACTTGTCAGTGTTTTCTAACAGCTGTCCTAGGAGATGTCTAAAGATGCATAAACTGAATGGTATTCTCGGAATAAGAATAATTAAATGAAGTTTCTCTTATCCTCCATTGATATTTTAAAATCAGTTATAAAGTTACTGAGAAATAAATAAGTAGTTAAATATATTGATAGATTTTATTTTGGCAGATAAATTTAAAATTAAAAGACGGTGTTAGTAGTTGGCTACATTGTCCAAAAACGAATCAAGAGGCGAGCGAGAGACCCAGCCAATGTTGTCAGCGAACCAGCCCCACATAAACGACAAAAGACCCAAACAAACAAAATAAGTTAAATTATATTACTTATAATAGTCTCTTTTATTATTAAGGTATGTTTGGATTATGGAGAGGTAATTTAATGAGAAATGAAAAAAAAAGGATTATAAAATAATTAAAAATATATTTTTTTACAGAAGTGAATTTGTGAAAAATTATGATAGAATCTATGTAAATTTAATTTCATCCTAAAATAGATGAAATTGTGTGAAATTTTAAAAAAAAAAATATTTGAATAAGACTAATCCTACATTGTTATCTAAATAAATAATAAAAATGTAATTATCTTAAATAATATACTTTTATATAAAAACTTAATTATATAAAATAATTTTAAAATGTAATATATATATATATGAGGAGAAATTCATTACTCTAAATCTAATAATAAGTCTTCTGGATAAAAATATTTCTTTCATTTTTGACAATAAACTTTTACCACTAAAACAATATCAAACATTTTATAATTTTGTTTTTTTTTATATATTTTTTATATTTATTTTTAAAAAAACTACTCACTCTTATTAATATATCAGATTACCTTTTCTTAGATTTCAATATTTATTTTTTTATTTTCTATGATCATTTTCTTCTTTCAAAATTCTTAAAAGATAAGTATATAAGCATACAAGTGTTTATTTCTTTATTAATATATATATATATATATATATATATATATAATTTAAAAAATATTCTTATACAAAATAGTCGTCCCATTTGTATAAAATAGTGTAACTGTCGAATATGTATCTATATATGATAATTCCGATTCAGTCCATCTAAGGCGAAACAAACCTTAGCCCAATAGCGGGTTATGGATTATAAAGATCCATGATGTTTGGGCTTTTTATATTAGGGTTCATATATATACACCACTTTTTTATAAGTACATTTTTTTTAAAATATTTTTAATTTTTTATTCTGTATATTTTTTAAATTTAATTTTTAATGTTTAATTTATAATTTTCTACTATGATATTTCAAGAATCTATTTTTATTATAAAAAAAAATAGAGGTGTACTTAAGATATATATATTATGAATCAAAAAAAAAGAAGAGAAAAATGTATGTAAAAAATAAAAAAGTACTAAATTGAATATTAGATAACTAAAAATAAAAAATTAAATATATTTTAATATTTTTTTATTTATAAAAAGTGTACTTATCATATGTGGAGGTGTATATACATAAACCTTATATTAGTTCTTATTTACTAAAACAGAATTTCTTATGTCATCTCCTTATTGATTCCGAACTACCCCTCCTCGAAAAAAGAGGTCCATATGAAAATTATCGGGGAGACCTTATCTAATGCAAGTAAGTTGTACCAAACTAGTGTTTGTTTTATCCCGATAATGCCCATAATTTTTTTTTAAAAATAAAGTAATATAAAATGAAATGAAATGAAATTTTAAAGTAAAATATTTTAAATCATTACGAAATATATATTTAAAAAATGATGATTTACTATAAAATTACATCGATTTTAAATATGGATAATTATAAAAGACAAATTATTATTATTGTCATTTAATTTAATTATAAATTATAATATTTTAGATTAAATACATCAATTGAGAACCACTAGGGTTAGCCTAGTAGTTTGGTGGGGAGGGGTTGGAATAATTAGAAGTATAAGGACCTAAGTTCAATCTTCATTGCGACCATCTTTGTAATCTTTCCTATTTTTACCACAAAAAAAAATACATCAATTGAGAATTTAATTAAGAATGTTTAATTTCTAAACTATCAACATATTATTTATGAATCACCTTAACTGTTTTACTTATTTATTTCCATGCTATAAAAGTTACACCATTTTTTAAAAGTCTTTTGTGTGTTTTTCCTCCACATTATTTTTGGGGTAGTTGCGGGGTTAACATGGTAAGTTAAGTCTTATATTTTATATGTTGTGATTTTTATTGTCGTCGTATTTGTTGTCTTTCTTTCATTTTTGACAATAAACTTTTACCACTAAAACAATATCAAACATTTTATAATTTTGTTTTTTTTTATATATTTTTTATATTTATTTTTAAAAAAACTACTCACTCTTATTAATATATCAGATTACCTTTTCTTAGATTTCAATATTTATTTTTTTATTTTCTATGATCATTTTCTTCTTTCAAAATTCTTAAAAGATAAGTATATAAGCATACAAGTGTTTATTTCTTTATTAATATATATATATATATATATATATATATATAATTTAAAAAATATTCTTATACAAAATAGTCGTCCCATTTGTATAAAATAGTGTAACTGTCGAATATGTATCTATATATGATAATTCCGATTCAGTCCATCTAAGGCGAAACAAACCTTAGCCCAATAGCGGGTTATGGATTATAAAGATCCATGATGTTTGGGCTTTTTATATTAGGGTTCATATATATACACCACTTTTTTATAAGTACATTTTTTTTAAAATATTTTTAATTTTTTATTCTGTATATTTTTTAAATTTAATTTTTAATGTTTAATTTATAATTTTCTACTATGATATTTCAAGAATCTATTTTTATTATAAAAAAAAATAGAGGTGTACTTAAGATATATATATTATGAATCAAAAAAAAAGAAGAGAAAAATGTATGTAAAAAATAAAAAAGTACTAAATTGAATATTAGATAACTAAAAATAAAAAATTAAATATATTTTAATATTTTTTTATTTATAAAAAGTGTACTTATCATATGTGGAGGTGTATATACATAAACCTTATATTAGTTCTTATTTACTAAAACAGAATTTCTTATGTCATCTCCTTATTGATTCCGAACTACCCCTCCTCGAAAAAAGAGGTCCATATGAAAATTATCGGGGAGACCTTATCTAATGCAAGTAAGTTGTACCAAACTAGTGTTTGTTTTATCCCGATAATGCCCATAATTTTTTTTTAAAAATAAAGTAATATAAAATGAAATGAAATGAAATTTTAAAGTAAAATATTTTAAATCATTACGAAATATATATTTAAAAAATGATGATTTACTATAAAATTACATCG
The DNA here is from genome assembly GCF_000340665.2 of Cajanus cajan. NCBI lineage: Eukaryota > Viridiplantae > Streptophyta > Magnoliopsida > Fabales > Fabaceae > Cajanus > Cajanus cajan. The sequence goes on from NW_017984321.1 coordinate 192,562, forward strand.
ATTTTAAATATGGATAATTATAAAAGACAAATTATTATTATTGTCATTTAATTTAATTATAAATTATAATATTTTAGATTAAATACATCAATTGAGAACCACTAGGGTTAGCCTAGTAGTTTGGTGGGGAGGGGTTGGAATAATTAGAAGTATAAGGACCTAAGTTCAATCTTCATTGCGACCATCTTTGTAATCTTTCCTATTTTTACCACAAAAAAAAATACATCAATTGAGAATTTAATTAAGAATGTTTAATTTCTAAACTATCAACATATTATTTATGAATCACCTTAACTGTTTTACTTATTTATTTCCATGCTATAAAAGTTACACCATTTTTTAAAAGTCTTTTGTGTGTTTTTCCTCCACATTATTTTTGGGGTAGTTGCGGGGTTAACATGGTAAGTTAAGTCTTATATTTTATATGTTGTGATTTTTATTGTCGTCGTATTTGTTGTCTAATTCATGTTGTTGGGTTTGCTCCGAGTTTTGTTCCTCCTGCTAATGGCAATGATGTCACAGTTGATTTGCAATTGCAATGGAATTTATGGTTTGGAATTGGAGAGAAAAAGATAAAATAAGATTTTTTTGGAAAACAATTCTCAAATATCTTCTCTTGATAGACTTGATTTCCTTCAACCTTGATTAGTGTCGACTAGATTATGCTTGTCACTTACAACTCGCATGATTTTCATTGGAGAAGCCAACACTGACGATGGCAAACGCTTGAGAAAGGGAAGATGTGGGGATGTGGAAAAGATAGGGAGAAATAAATAAATAAAAATCTAGTTTTGAGGGACCATGGTATAATCTTATGGTAGAAATAGTTAAAAGTAATAGTTCGTAGTGGACCACATTCACTAGCCACCATCATTTAAATAACGTAAAATATTTATGAATTTGGTAATTAAACCATGTTTTTCATGAGAACCGCTTAAAACCTTATTTTTTGTATTGAATTTTTTGGTAAATAAAAAAAATTATATAAGTTAAGTCTTGAAAACTCATTGTGATCACGTCAAAATTTAAAATTGAAAGAACACTTATAGAAAAATTTATAAATTATTCACGAGTAAAACTCTAACGTGGAAACAAAATGAGTTGAGTTTAAGATTTAGAAATTAGAGTTAGTTGTTATGAACTTATTTCATATCTACAACATCGAACTCAGAATCTCGTGAGGGATGAGTCCACTCATAAACGATTAATCAACGTTGTTGGCTTTTGTATTACTTGTCCTTGAATGTATTTTACATGCATCGTTGATATCCTCGATGAACGTAAACGAATATTAGGTTCCTGTTTTTGGGCACGAGACAAGAAATGGAATTGTCAAGAGGAGGACAGCTGCACAAAACCCGGTGCGAGGAGCCTTTCCAACTTCTATTTCCAATCAGAACGAGACATTTCAGGTTCCTTACGCAAAATGATTGATTACGTGAACCAAATACTTTCGCATAATTGAAATAGCTATTAGTTGACGTAACAAGTTTAATCATTGTTTTCTGGCGGCAACATGGACTTGGACTATAAACAACAACACTTGAAAACTACTTGTCCCGTTGTACATATACGCCCATGTCATGTCATTTTTATTAGCCCATGTGTCCCGGATTATTGTTTAAGCCAATAGTTTATTATTAAAAATTGATCTTCGTTATTTTTAAACTTACATGGGTATCAACCGCTTCCAATGATGCTAAGTTGGTTCATTATATTGTGCTTCAATTCTATTGACATAGCTTACATGCTTTGTCGGAAGTTATTGAGGGTTCTTCCTTTTATTCATCGGTCTCAAAATCTGAAAATAACAAGTTACTTAAGTGATAGTATATTATCATATATTTAGAGACTAAAGTGAAAGTAAGTTAAAGGAACTAAACTAATGTGACAGTGGCTTTCAATTTCAAAGTAACTGTACTCATTGCAAATTTTTGCCTAGTTACACATGCTCGATGGTTCTTGTTATAAGGATCACCCCTTTATATATATTCCAATTCCTAGGACAATGATCTCAAACGAGACATCTAGGATCTGAAACACACCAGAACCATAAATAGGCTTGATTCCCTTATCCATCAGACAAAGTGTCACGTTATATAGACTGTTTGCGCATATCATGTCCAAACTTTGATTTTCAGTCGACAAAGGAAACTGTTGTATTCGCTCAGTCTTGCTCTAACTCTTACTCCATGCAAAGGACCTGTCCCTTCATGGCAAAAAAGTCTGAAATAAAAGCAACATATGCTTGTACCAAAGAAAAAGCGACACATGAAAAGGGCCCTCATGAGAAAAATGACAATCGATAAGGATCATCATCTTGTAGGTAAAGTCATTTTCTTTCACTTGGTTATTATCATATCATGTTTTGGTGTTCATAGCGGGGAATATTAGCTGCTGAGTTTTCACGGAATTGAGGCTGCATTGAATTAAAGAATCAAGCAACATGGAAAGAAACAAGAAAACGCCAAATAGAAAAAGAGAGGAACCATTCCCGGATATTTTGCATTCTCATTTGTTGTGTTCTCTCTCAAGTCTCGATCTTTCAATGTCCAAACGATACACCCTCTGTTAACAACAAAATTAAAAGAAATAATTGCAGGTTTTTTCATTAAAAAATGAATGTAAGTACATCTTTTACCATGGGAGTGAAAAAAAAATATCATAATATATACACATAATAGAATTGTCTTAACATGTCAAATTAATTGGATCCTAAGAAGATTTAAAGGCCTTCCAGAAGCTAACCAACCAAGAAAATTGACAAGATAATGGTACCTACTATTTCAAAATTGCAGGCCTAATGGATCCCAACTTCCTTTCACTACCTCTCAATCCACTCATCACCCCAGCAAATGTCATATACAATGTGTCCCGTCAACATTGCTTTCGCACCTCTCGTGTCATTGCCACCTCAGGAAAGAGCTGCAAGAAACTCCAGCATCTGGCTACTATGACACCACCATTCGCACCTTCCACAAATGTGACATAAGCTACCAGTTTTTTTTTCAATCTTATCCTGTAGCATATATAAATTGCAGCTTGAACATGAAGCAGAGACTAGCAAAGCAGCAACGGCCTCCAAAACATATGATTACAAAAGATTATGAGAGGAATTGCAGAGAATTCTTTCTAATTTGCTGGAGTATATTATTTGGCTTCTAATACTTTAGCTCTGATAGTTGGCTGGGGCATGAGCTTAAAATTGATGGAACATTTCTCCCACAAACTGGAGAAGATTTTTGGCCACTCCCAGCAGAATTTTCAGTTTGCTGCAATTGTGAAGTGTTCACTGTCGAACTAACTTTACTTCCTTCCGAATTTGACTTCACATTGCCACCAGCTGTTGTACACAAAGGCTGGTTGTTACTGAGTAGTTGTTGCCCTTGGTGTGGCAGGGAAGTCATGTAATTTCCCCCAAAAGAAATTTGCATATGACCCTGCAAAACTCTCCCTTGTTCCTGAGAAAAGTTTTTGAGGGTTGGAGTATTAGATGCTATGATAGATGAGTGATGACCATGAGAATCTGTAGTTCTACCCGAGGCCTTAGTGTGAGAAGCTTGATTAGAACTTTTGCACTGAGTAAGAGTTTGTGAGAAAACAGGGGCATTGTTTGCAAATTTTGTAGCAGGAGTGCTATTGGTGGATGATGGCTTATATCGTGTTGTCATAGCAGGTTGCTGCTGTTGCATAGCATGCTGCTTCGGAAGCTGAAGTAAATGCTGTGGCTGTTGGGAACTTGAAGCATTACTAGAAAGAGGCACACTTGTCATTGCAGTTGAGGCAATGGTGTGACCAGACCAGTTTCCATTCGTAGAGGATAGCACAAAGTTAAGATTCTTCGATGAATTATCAAAAACAAGGGTGGTTGGCCCATTGCTCGAAGACTTGGCATGAGTGATTTTTTTCTCATCATCTTGGTGTGAAGAATTTCCTCCACTCTTCGCCTCAGTAATTGAATAATTCTTTTGCTGAGTAGTCTGAGGTGTGCTTGCAGCTTGATATCCTTGCCATGCAATATCAGGCAGGCTCTGAAGTATCACAGGATTCTGTGCCATGGATGAAAAGTTAAGGTTTGAAGGAACACTGGTCCCATTGAATGCAGCAAATGATATTGCAAATGCTTGAGATGGTATATTCTCTACTCCTCCCTTTAAAGCCTGTTGCTGTTGCTGTTTGTCTCCAAAAGTTCCACCATTGCCAACAACAGTATTCGATGAAGTAGATGGCTTGAAAGAAAAGTTCACTGGCTGAACTGGAATTGTAAAGTTCTGTCCATGCACATTCTTCTGTGGGTAAGAAGTTCGATTAGCAACTAAAGGTGCATTCCCTCCACCCATCTCAGTCTCGTGCTTACGAAGATGAGACAGTGATGTTTGCCTCTTTTGTGACTGTTGCTCCATAGTTGTAGAGGTCAAAACGTTACTGCCATTAACCTGTGCACCTTGTGACTGCTTATGAGATGATGAACTACTTGACGTGCTTGCATTAAGATAACTTGGTTGAACCAGTGCTTGTGACTGAGGGGGCTGTTGTGGATGGAACGATTGAGAAGAGTAGAAAGGTACGTTGAGTACATGTGTTGCTTGTGGAGGGCTTGCACCTCTGATTGCTGCAGTTGCTCCAAGAGAAGTTGAAAAGGGGAATGAATACCCGTTATTGTGAACTATTGTCATATATGGAGAAGATCCATTAGCTGAAAAATTTGGGTAGCTAAAGCTTATTGCAGGAGCAACTACTGGCAAAGTCGAGGAGGTACCCAGAGATCCACCAACTGAACTGTGGGATTTATTATATGAGGAAGTGCTGTTAGGGGAATTCCCAGCTCCTGCTTGATTAGTAGCTGCTGTTACTGATGCTTGATGCTGACCAGGAGGATAGAGGAAAGCAGGACCATGCTACATTCAAAGTTAAAGTACATTACTTTCCAAAATAAGAGCCATCAATACAACAAAAACCGTATCCTACTATGTGAGAAATCTCAAGAACCATTCATAAAATCAGTAAAATAGATATAACCAATCAATGACAAGACTATACCACTAGATTACTGGTTGACCCAGGATTTGGACCTTGCTGGAGCACAAGCTGCACCCTATGAGCTGAATCCACTGGGTTGGCATTATTAAAAGTTTTGGCTGCGGTAAGACTAGGATTGCTGGTGGCAGCCCACCCTTTCTCCTGTGCTGCATTTTGGTTTACAATTGGCAATTGTTTTTGAGATTGCTTCCCGACGGCCATACTTTCTGCAGAAGGCACACAGTGGACGTTGTTGGGTTTTGTGCCACCCAAAGAACCAGAAATGGCTACTGGTAAAGGGGGCTTCGGCTTTGTAAACTGCTGGTGTAAAATGTTACAAGCAATGTAATAATGGGTTGCACATCTGCTTGGTCGTGGTTGAGAGAGAACAAAATTTACATGCTGCACATTTGAATTATGAAGTAAATGTACATGGTATTGTTAACTATATAGATAGGTAGGAAGTTATTATATTGCCACTCTGAGAATAAATAGTGGACTCACATAAGTATAACTACAACAACAAATTTTTGTGAGAAATTATAGTACCTGTGGTGTCGAAGTTCCTGTCGTTTTATTCGTTTTCACAACTGGTTGCAAGGGCGGCTTGTATCTGCCAATCATAGATATCGGCCTTAGCAAAGTCACATTATTGGTATGACCAAACATAAAGTAAAATTAGAGAAGTACAAGAATGAAGAAAAGGCATATTCCTAGGGAAGTGATGTTCATAGACTAATACCCAATAGGAGAGAGACTGCTTGGCCGTCCTGATTCAGCTGTTGATAAAGGCATTGAAGTAGATTGAGCTGAAGAATAAAAGAAACGTTAGAAACTTCTAATTAACAAATGGGTCACGATCAGAGTTGACATATGGTTCATATCAGAATAAAAAAAAATACCTAAAAAAAGTCAAAAACATCAAATTAGTTACCGGTTTTCTCAACTTTGGGATTTGATGATATAGTAGGTAGCTCCTTATTTCTATCCTGCTCTTCTAATTTATTGCTCGTCTTTATGTCATTCTCATTGTTTAGCTTCTCCAAATTATGTTTTAGCACATCCAACTTCTCCTTAAATGAGATCATTTCTGCCTCTTCAATTTCTTCCAGAGTTTTCTCCTTCTTAACTGGTCTATCCAACTTGACACTATTTTCCCTCTTCTGCATATCACAAATTCTGACAAGTTGGAGTACGAACAGAGAAATGAACAAGTAAAAAAAAGTCAAAATTTACGGTCAACCTACTCACCATTTCAATATCCAGTGCCAAAGCTTTATTTTCTGATATGAAATCACCCCTTGACAAGTCATCTCCTTCTGGGGACAGCCCCATAGGAGGAGGAGCCTGTTGGAAAGCCACTCTTGTTCAGATATTTGACAGTAAAAACAAAGGCAAATATAACCGGGAAGCGAACAACTAGGATCCTCACCATCAGATCTATCTCAAACTTGCCTACTCGTTGGGTTTTGGCCTCTGAAACAGCAGACATCCTAATAAATTGAGCCACAACGAAATGGGGACACTGATCAGATAACAAAATATGTATACTCAAGAGCAAAACACAAAGACTATTAATTCTTAGGTGCTCACACTCTTCTAGAAACTGAATCCTGTTTATCAGCATCCAACTTGCAGCACGATGGCGATTCCCTTGTAGGGGAGACCGATCTTCCATCGGCCGAAGCATCCCCAAATCCAGCACCTGAAATCATTTTGTCTTCCCCAAAGTTCTCTTTCGGAGCTTCTGATGGTCCATTTTCGTGACCATCGTGAAAATCCACATCAGCAGTTTGCTCACTCTGAATTCTAACGAACTCTTTAGCTAAATTATTCAGAACCATAGTGGAAGAATCGTTTTCTTCCATTTTCTTCTTCTCTGAGATAAATATGTCAACGAAAAAAGTCAAAAAAAAAAAAGAAAAAAAGGAGGAAGAACATGCACATAAAAGAAAACATCTCCAGAAACGGAAACCCACCAACATCCTCAGAGTGACAAGACACAGAAGCTTGGTGATTGACACTCGCTTCAAGCTTTTTAGAAGAGTCGTGGTTCTTTGATGTCTTCAAACCGTACAGAAGCTCAGCTATCTCAATCTCGATGTCTGATGAAGACGATTTTGATGTCTTAGGACCAACTTCAATCTCTTTCTGCAACATAATACACATCTCAGAACTCAATCCTTCCCAAAACTAAATTAAATCGTATCCCGAAAATAGAAACAGAAACAAAATTTCGCGCATACCATCTTCTTCCTAACAGAAACACTCGAAGAAGAAGGCGAGGCCGGTTCAACGCTATGTCCTCCGGGGGAATTCGACCGTTGCCGGAGATTCAGCTCCTCCCCGCCGCCGCAACCGCCACCGCCGCTTGCGGAAACCCAACTTTCGTGAGACCTTTTCGCAGAAGCTGCGGGAAAACACGTCAAACACCGAAAAAACACACACAAAAGAAAAAGAAAAAAAAAAAAAAAGTAAAAGTAGGTCTCGGAGAGGCCAAAATGAAAAAAACAACAAATAGTATTCATATCGTCGCAACCTGAACGAGCCTTCCTCGGAACCGTCACGCCGATCATCTCCTCCGTTATCTTAAACGGCGGTGGCTTCGCCGGCGCGAAAGTCCGGCGATGGTTCTGATCGGCGGCGAACGACATCGTGTTATTCGGGGAACGGATCTTAGAAGCGCCGGCGTCCACAACGTCGTCGCCTTGTTCGTTTCCGACGCTGTCTTCGGTGCTTTGCGAGTGAGAGCCTCTCCTCCTCTTGTTCCGGTTGGCCGAATCCCTATCCCTATCCCTATCGCGATTCCTTCCTCTTTTACTCGCACCTTCTCTTAACAACTCCACAGCTCCTTCCTCTGTGAGGGAACAAAAACAGTGTGGGAAACAACACACAGAAGAAACAGAAGATAAAGAAGAAGAAATCGTGATGATACCGGAAGAGTCTCTGAGAGCAATAGTTCGATGTCTGCGCTTAGGAAATCCGTTGGTGGAGGTGGCCATGGATGACTTTCTGGATTCTCTGGTTCTATCCATGAGCTTCTTCTAGCTTCTCTCATGTAATCAAACTCGCTGATAAAAATCAGTCTGCAACAAGCACAGCGGCGCGTCACCAGAATTCCGCCATTAACGGCGGCGCTCAATCCTCACACTTCTCTTCTCTTCTCTTCTCTTCTATGCTCTCTCTTTCTTTCTGTTAATTTTCATTCTGTTGGCTTTATTTAAAGGGATAATAATTATTAAATGTAATAATTGGTTAATTAATTAATAATGTGTTTTTTTTGCCTTTTTCATATGCGTGTGGAAAAGGAGAAAATGGTTAAATGATTCAGTTTCAGTGTGGACGCATGAGAGTCGCGCAGGAAGCGACGGGTGTGATTTGCGGATGAGGGTTTCGGCGGTGCGGAGGCCGTTGGATGGGCGCAGTGCCAACATGGCAGAGAAGTTGTTGTCCGATGGCAACTTAAAGTGCCCGTGCCTCACTTTATTTATATCTTTTCCTCTTTCAATAATAATAATAAATTCGTTTGGGCTAGTCCATGCTCACGCGCTTGTGGTGCGCGTGTACGCAGGCGTCGGCACACTCAGGTGAGAAGTGGCCCCAGCTCAGGCGTAGTGGGGTGCAGTTGGGTGGAGGTGAATAATATATAATATATAAAATATAAAATATAAAGCAGAAGCAGTACTATTCATAAACTACCAAGAGTTCTTATATTCATTTATAGCTAAATATTATATATATTAAAAATCAGGATGGATGAGGATCACCGATTGTGACAGGATTGAGTGGCTAGTGTCTACAATTTTCAATTTATATTTTTATATGCATAAACTCACCTATACATATTTTACTATAATTAATAGAAAAGAGGTAACATGCGCCTATATATTTATTTAAAAGGTAAACATAACATAAGTTAAATAATAATAAAATTATAAATAAAAATGTTCAAACAAAAACCTATGTCGAAGACAATACAAGCAAAAACAAAATACTTAGAGTGTATTAAGTAAAACTATCCGGTAAACTAGTTAAATATTTATAAAATATAAGTTAAGAATTGAAAAGTTGAAAACTTATAAACTAATTAATTGAATTTAAAACGAAATATTATAATGTTGGATAAGATTAACTGATAAATAAAAATTATTTAATTATTTGAGGTAAAGAAATATTTTTAATTAATTAATGAGATTAAAAAAATAAAAACAAAAATATTAACTTTTAAGCTAGTTTATTTTTATAACTTAATTTAAATAATTTTGTAAATTACTTCATATAGTTTATGAAAATAAGTTAGAAATTACAAAAATAAATAGTTAACGTTTATTTGGATATATAATGACCACACTTGGATTCAAACTTAAACTCTCTTGCATATTATGTCAATCTTACAATCCTCCTATTCTTCACTAAGTTAGTGAGAGAGTGTGATTTTTCCTTACACAAAAAGTGAGTAAATTTAAAAATTATGGAAATCAAATTATAAGATGTGTCAAAAAAAGTAGAGATTAAAATAAAATTATAAAAAAAGTATTGGTTTTATATATGTAAGAGAGAGAGAAAAAAAAAGAACTTTTTGTTCCTCTTTGTTTAAAGAAAAAAGAAAAAAATTAGTAAATAGTTATATAGAGGAATAAATAATTTAAAATTATTAGAAAATAAAAAATGATTTACATATAATTTATAAATAGTTCTAAAGATATGTATCCCGAAAGAGAGATATTTTTTATTATTAATATAGATATATAGATTAAATAGATAAATTTTAAAAGCTTCCAATGCATTTGATCTTGTAGTTGTAGGTCACAAAATTTGACACCATTATCGCAGTGTCTAAATAAATTAAATTACGAAACTAGCGAATTCTTCTCGTTTCTTCCATGTCTACCTAAGTTGGCAAGATTGAGATTTTTTAATTTTTTTAATTCGGTTGCTTAATCTCGCTGCTTGAGTTATCATATAAAAAATTATCTATATAATTAGTTAGTTTAATTGTATCATTTCAAATGCATCATTTGCCTTATTCATTCATTTATATAATTCTTTTAAAAACATCGTGATGACAATGACATACATAGATTGTTAATACACTAATGAATAAAAAAAGATTGTTAATCCATTAAAGTATTCATTGAATGCTGTTGAATATATTTCAGTTTAATTGGGCGTACCAGTCAATGGTCAATCTTATGATTTGTATATTATATGTAAAGAAAAAAAAATACAACCATATTATTCTTTATTCATATTTAAAAACTACTAAAGCACATGTACACATAATAATAATTTAACATGTTTTATTTGCAATTTAAGACAACCATCTCAGAAAAGAGGAGGAGTTCACTACAGAATTATTTATGTTTAAGGTGATTATTTTGAGAAAATAATTAGTTTTTGAAAATAAATTAAAAAAAAAAGGAGGTGACACAAAAATATCTTGGTGTGGGGGAAAATTAAAATTGAAGATAAATATTGAAAAAGACATGAGGAGAATAAGGAGGAGGAGATGGAATGGTGATTGATGGTGAAGTGGGTGGTTTGCGTTCCCAAAGTGAGAAGTGAGTCAAACATATAATATTATATTATTATATTAATAAATAAATTAGTAGGAGTATTGATAATGAATAGGAATAAGAGTATGGTTGTGATTTTAATATTTTATCATATTCTTGGTGTGGGGCTAGATGGTCTGGTTAAGGTTAGGGAACCAAAACCAATTGATCTGCAACAAGTAGGGACCCACCACATTAAAATCCTATGTAACATCTCTCTTTCCTTTCTTTTGCTTTTTTCTCATTGTCGTCCTATGTGGCACCGCCAACCATCAACATCGGGTTTCCAAGAGACTCTTATCACCGTACGATTATAGCGTTCAGAATCCAATAGTCAGAAATAAGGATGCTCACGTGGATGTCAGTGGGCCAGAAGCCATCAAACCCAATTATCCATCTCCTACTTTTCTCATTTTGTTATTCTTCACAAACTCTAAAAGTTCAAAACTAAAACTACCCATCATGTTTATGATTTTTTTTTTAAATTTTCAATTAAATCTTTAAATTAAAAATATACAATTAAGTTTTTTTAATTTAGTCTTCAAAATTAAAATTTTGTTTATAATTCATCGAATTTTGTAAAATATTTTTATACATTTGATATTATATAATAATGTAATTGTTAGCTATCTTGTAAAATTTTACTTATTATAGAAAATGTTTTAATCATACATATTAAATTATAAAAGTATAAATAAATAAAAACTTAAGGGATATTTAATACACTTTCTTTATAAATTTTAAATTTAAAATCTTGATATTTTATATTTAATAAATATTTTAAAAAAATCGAGGTATAATTTTTAAAGACTATTTCGATTTCACTTTTTCATAAAAATATTTTTATAGAGTATTGAAAGTCTAACTTTTCTAAATTAAGGGGAAAAATTATATATATTAAAAAATAACTATTTTTTAAACAAATAATATATAATTTGGATTTATCTTCATCTAAAATCTTTATTTTCTCACATACTCCATTTTAATTTTTTAAATATTAAAAAAGAAATAACATCCTCTAAAAAAAAGGAAATAACATCATATACTCTTTAACAAGTTATATGTAAGCCTTTTGTTCACTTTTGTCATTGTATTTATATGAGATGTGAAAATTTTTATTGATTAAAATTTATTATTTTTATCATTTCCTGTAACGACCCAGCTGGTCACTACACACCACACCGTACACCTGAAACCGGACAGAAAAGAACAAGTGTATACATATAGTGCCTAGAATATACATATATACATGTCCAAGTCTGACTAGATTCAAAATGTACAAAAATACATCCAGAGCTACTACACCAAGTAGCTAAAACAACAAAACATCTATAAGAAGTAAGCTCTATCTGCCAGCTACAGACCTGCCACAAGCCACCAACCTATCCTTGCCCTGCTCCCATACATAGTATGATCATTGCAATCCAAACCACATGGAAACAACAAGGGTAAGCTAGTGAAAGAAACAACATACATATACAAAAATTTAAGAATAGTAAACAGTTACAGCTATCAGAACATCAATTAGTTTAACAACATCAGCTATATATATATATATATATATATA
>NW_017984321.1:214469-225998 GCF_000340665.2 Cajanus cajan
ATATATATATATATTATTTTACTCTTTAAAAATTTAATAGTGAGAAAAAAGTAATATATAATAAAAGTATAAATATCTTAAAAAAAACTGTAGAAATCAAATAGAGGTACGTATAGTATAGATAAGCTATTTAAGATAGTTTATGAAAATAATTTATAACTTATATAAAAAGAAATTAACTATATTTTCTCTTCGATTGTAAAATAACTTATAAATAAAGTAATTACATAATAAGCATTTATTCAATCATTTTTTAATTAGGTTGTTTACACAAGTGTCCAATCTTTATTTAATGTTAAAGTACGTAGCAATGACCTGATCTACTTTACTCACTCGTGTTTCGTATCCTTATTTTTCTCGTTAGGAAAAAAATAATAATAATAAATGTGAATTCAAACTTAAATCTTCATATAATTATTTTAAACTCTTACAACTATTAAGTCGATTATAATAATTCATATGAAGGGATTTATTAGAATTTTTAAAATCTTTTTTCTCGTACAGATCATTTTCTATTATTATTTCTTAATATTCTCTTAAAAAAAACATCTGGTTAACAAGAAAAGTCAATATAAAAAAGTAAAATGGATAATAAATATAAGGCTTACATATAAATATTAAAAGAACTTAATTACTTATTAATAAAACGTGTGATATCAAGTTATATTGGTGATCCAGTGATGGACCAATTTTTGACGTCCTTCATGGTAAAAGTCATTGATAATGACTTGACTTAAACTCAAAGAACTTGAGGATATCCAAATTTTTGTTTAATTAATTAATGTACTCATTAAAAAGTGTTGCGAATAGCTTGGTAAGAAGGGTAAGTTCAAATTTTTAAATAAATGGGATCATAATCTTTGTCCTAAAATACGATATTTTATTGAGGAGTGAAACTAAAAGGCATTATATGAGATCTGATCAAATATATATAAGATGGAAAATAAAAAGACCATTAAGTAAATCAACTACGGTTTTTACATAAGACATGGAAGTAATGTTTGAACCTAAATAGTCTCACTCAAGTTAGCTCAATCTATTAAACATTTCATTTACAATATTTAAAGTCAAGTTCTTATTTAAAGAAAACCAAGCTTTTTATTGATATGGAAAGTTATTTAACTTAAAAAAAAAAATTCAAATCTAACTCAATCTTATAAAAAAATTAGTTTGTAAAGTGAAAGTTATCTTTTACTTATTAACTTTTTATTTGTCATATATCTAGTTAACATGAAATTTGAGTTTTTCAATGAGAAATGTTACACATTCCGAAAAAGTGAACCGAAATAGCGTCTAAATCTTAAAATATTAATATTTTTTAATAAATTTAATATACAATAATTATTTATTTTATTATTTTATAGTTAAAACTTTTTTTTTAAAGGTTTGGAATATATTTCGGAGGATCTAGAATTTTTCTTTTTCAATATATTCGTTTATGTTCAATATTATTGACTTGATACGTGGATAAATGATGAATAATCCTTTTTAATGATCGAAGATAATCAAGATTTGAGTTTTTTTCAATACATTCTCACGTTCAATACTATTAAGGTTAGTGCGTACGTATATCGATAGTGAGTGGCTCATTCATAAAGTGAATAAATGAAACTCTAATATCATCTTAGATAGTGAATCTCCTTTGCTATGAATGAGTGCTCTCTATCTTCATTCTCTTCCACAATACCAAGATGGTATCAAAGCTCCACTTTGAGCTCTAGTTTTCTTCTTTATCATCTTTAAACTCAAGTTTGAATTTTATTGAATCTTTCTTTCCTTGAATCTTGTTGATTCAAGTTGATCTATCTATTTGCTTCTTCAATACTCTTAAGTTTATTTCATTGTTTCTTTCCTTGAATCTTATTGATTCAAGTTTATTTGTCTATTTGCTTCTTCAACAATCTTAAGTTTATTTTTCTGTTTCTTTCTTAAAGAAATGGCAAACTAGAGCTTCAAAGATTATGCAACAAATACTTTAAATCCTATTATGTTCATGTAGATGAGAATCCATCCCTTATTCTTGTAAATTTGACTTCAACATTTTGTCAACTTGTAACTTTTCAACACAAGACAACATGTTATCCAACTTGAACAACACAACAACACTTCAATTTATCATTCAATAACAAAGTAATTCATCAGTCATTCAACATAGCACATGAACAACATAACACAATTAACACTTCATATGCACAACATTACAACTACATGTGTCGTCATGCATTTAACTAAGAGATCTCTTACAACACAAGCGAACAATCTAAGTGGTTTGATCCTACCGAACCAACAACGACATGATCTTTTCATTCTAACTAAATCAACAACCAATTTAAACCAAAGACAATTCCCTCACCTCACACTTGACACCATTTAAACCACTTTCGATGCCACTTCAATATGAGACAATTCTCTTTCCTCATGCTTAATGCCACCAATCTTGTGGTAGGCATGAGTAGAATAGAGACCCTTGATTGAAGGCACGCTTGGTGCCATGAAGGCATGTTGGATGCGCACCAGAGTTCTGCAATTATAGACCCCAAAAACTATCTCAATCCACTTGAAAAACAGAAATTTCCAACATGCAACATATAATCAAGTATATAGATACTTCAAACAACTCAATTCCAAGTCAAAAACACACATGCAACCACTAAAATGATCATTTCATTTTCACCAAAATCACACCACATACTCAAAACTCCACAACTTCACCATATGCAATCCCATTTCATACAAATCAAAATAGACTTTGAGTTCCAATTCATACACTCAACAAAAATCAACCATGCACTAAAGTGAGTTATAACTTCCCTTACCCCTAAACTAGCTACAAGGAAAATGTAGCTCAAGACTCTTGAGAATCAAAGAAGAAGAAGATTTTTAAGGTTTAAGAGAAGTTAAGTTTATAAGACTCAATTGAAGAAGAAGGTTCAGCCACCAAAGTTCTCACTCTACTCTCTCTTTAAAGTCATGAAAAGTTGAGTTTATGAGATTTAGTTTTCAAAAGAAACCTTATATACTTTCCCCCTCTTAGAATCAACTAGTTCCCAAACTAGAAAACCATCAAGACACCACAACACACCTCAAGCGTCATACACATAATAAATAAAAACTCACGGTATTACCCTAAACATTTGATTTTACTTCACATTTTTTTATAATAATAATATTATTATTATTATTATTATTTTAAAATTAACTACTCCCACCGAATCAGGTTCTAAGTCGGCTACTGATTTATAGTGTTAAAGTTTATCACTTATTACTAGTCATATATTAAGGTAGTTTGTGAATGAGTTTAAAACTTTATAGTTGATTTTTTTTGTCAAAAATAATTATTTTTTATCGTTATTTTTTTTTTAAAAAAAGTTAATCAAACACATAGTGTGTCTTTCATTAGGTCTGGTCCACATTCTACGTTTTCTATAATTTATTTGCTATACGGGGCAAAACCTGTCCCACCGTCATCTTATCTTTGTGACAGAAAAAAAAAATAGTTCGTGACTTTGCTGGGTGAAACTAAAATTTATTTTACTTGCATAAAAGGTTGAATTTGAAGTAACTTAAACATACCCTTATACAAGACATACATCTTAGTGATCAAAAGTATGTTTCTCGATGCACAAAGATGCCTTTATCCTTTGTTTAATAGCCCTAGTTATTGTTAAATCCCCAATTAATCTTTGCATCCTTTGGACAAGAGAAAGGGGTATTAGTTTATTAAAAGAGCGATAAAAATCAAAGCAAAGTATATTTTTCTGACACAAGGAAAAGCAAGCACTATATTTGATTTAATAAAAGTACACGTTATTGAAACTGTATTATACAAATATAATGCATGAACAAGTTCTACTCTTAAGGCATAAACAAATGATTAAATTATAAAATTGAAAAAAATAATAATAAAAGCGTCCTTCATCGGCTTTCCGACACTTTTTATTTGCATAGAATAATGTCATGAAAAGCTAGGAGGGGTATTCCCTTCCTCTTCCACTTGTCTTATACTATTATTTTATTGGTAATGCCCAAATTATTAAGTTATTAAACTAAGTTTATGCGCACCTTCAATGAGATTTGGTCATTGATTAATGGGCTCACTCTACCTGCACATGACCAATCGCGATTTGGATATTAATATAATGCTTGTTTATTAAAGTAGCTAATTGAGCTTATTGTATATATTTTGACCTAAGCTAGTTACCACGTATAATATTTTTTAACGAACATGCACAACTGATGATAAAATAATGGCATGTATTAGCGGGTTAAGACAAACGCACTCATTCAACTTAAACAAATAATAAACCCCAAGAAAGAAATCTAATCTTTAATTAATTAAATTTGTTGGATTCAAGTTGTCTTGATAGAAAAAAAGTAGGAAGATTAATTTAATTTGGATGTATCTGTTGAAGTGGCAAACACTCGTTGTTCCACATAGGAGTTGCGTTCTTGAATAGTGAAGATTTCCGGAAATGTGAATTTGTTTGTTTCCTTGCTAATCGTGGAGATCGCTATGATTAGGAAATACAATACCGATAATGATATTTAATTGCACTAGGAAGCAACACCAATAAAATATTCCCTTCTTTTTTTAATGAACTATACTTACTATAGGACTATTATTATAAAAGAAAAAAGTTCTGATAATGCTTTGGTTTCTTTCTTTCAAGATGAGTTTTAGGATGACGAAACTATTTAATAATGTTTCTGTAGACTGTAGCAAGCTGTAAATGGAACACTCTAGACCAATGTTCAAAAAATGTTAGGTTTGTGGCTTCATTTTTTATTCATTTAAAATGTTTTGATTAACGATTGTGAACTTTCCTCTACGTCCAAAATTTGAATATATTCGGCTTCCAACGGAGTAAACAAACATTTGGTCAACTGAAATAAGATTTTTACAAATATATGAAATGAAGGGAACCAAAAGGAAAAGCCCTTTCCCAGTGGATACCTGCAAAACACAAGAAATAACGCGTATGGAATACTAGTTGAATTACAGTGAAACATGTCTTTTTCTTTTTTATCAAGTTAAAAATTGTTTTTAAACAATATAAGCTATTTAGTTAAATTATGATTTTTTTTGGTGAAAAAAATAATTTCTAAAAATATTATTGTAGAATAAAATTATTCCTATTTAATATATAAAAATCGGTTAAATTTTTAACTTAGTATTATCGAATACGTTCGACACCTTTTTTACAGCACAGTTCAATATCTGTAAGGTGTAACATGTTGGGAAAACTTATATGGGGTTTATTCAGTCAACTTCATCATAAATATAACTTCTTGCTATGAATTCAGAGTCATCTCTATCGTTTACTTAAAATATACGGTCCAGTCCACGTTAATTGGATCAGAAGCAAGTTTTAAGGTAATTTATTTAATTAACAAAAATGATTTTATATGACATGCAAATAAAATTAATTTTTATCAAAATTATACAATATTTTAAAAAAATATTTCAAAGTTTTAGAAATGAAAAATAACTAATTATACTATTGCAATTTTATTTATTTATTTATGAACATAGTTTGTGAAGTGTTTCAAAGATACAATCAAAGACTAATCTTCACAAAAATTAAATTATACTGTTGCAATTAATTTTCCTTCGTAGAATGGGACAATCTTGCTCAAGTCAAATAAACTACTACAGTCTACAGTAGAAAATTCTCCTTCCAAATATTAAATGCAATTATATATCTAAAACTCAATCTTTAAATTATCGGTTAAGTTAAAGTAACCCTCAATAATATAAAGAAAATAATATTAAGCAATAGGGATTAAAAAATGAAAAATAGGTGGGACATTGTTTAAGGAAAGAAAAATGTTATGAGGGTAAAAAAAAACTAATACTTCTAATAAATAAAAATATTGCTTGAGATACCTAGAGTTTGAGGGTTTTACTTACCTCAGTATTTTGGATTATTTTCCCGAATATTTTGGCTTCAGAGTGCACACCTTTGTTGATCACGTCACTTTGAGTTCTCTGGTGTTTCAAATGATAAAGACTATCTTAAAGACAGTTTGATCACATGAACGATTTCTAGAACATTTACTAAAATGATTTCTTATCTCACCATTGAACTTGTTTGCTAAAAGTAGAAAAACGAAAAGGAATTATACATTGAAAAATATTTTGTCAACATTAAAATGAGACTACAAAGAAAAAAAAAACTTTTTAATTTTATAATATACTTTTGAAATACATAATTGTATATAAAATAAAAATAAAAATAATGACGGGCAGAGATTATTATGTACAATAACATATACCTAATTAATTTTTTAATGCTCAAACTGAACCCCAATACATTTAGCCACCCTTCAAAATCATGACTGTGCTTTCAACATTGTTGAAACAACTCAGCATGCATGTGCAGGGGTTATATTTCCTTATTGTACAAACGATTTTGTTATTGTATACCCAAGAAAAGAAGAAAAGAAGAATATATATATATAGAAAGGGTCTGACAAAAATTGTGGAAAACCCACCCAACAGGAACTAGCTGATCAGAGTCCCTCGCACCAATTGATCCGGTCATATCATTTAATTGATAAGGAAAATTTGGGTTTTCTGATTTTCTTTTCTTAATCTAGCTCCTTTAACTCTATTTATAGTTTCATAGTTGGTCCCAACTCACAAGCCTGAGTAAAAGAGATGGATTATGCCAAGAGTCAAACTTAAACTTGTTCATATATCAAACATAAATCACTTGCGATAAATTGTCTACTAAGGATAAAATGTTAACTAAAAGTAATGTGTTGTATAACTCGAATATAATGACTGAGTTAGAATCATTACATCCGTGTTCTAGATGCGGTATTAAGAGAGAATTGTTAAAAGGAATTTTGTGATTAATAGTTTTAAAAAATTAGTCTTAGATCAAATTCAACGGGGTTGATACAATATAAGTAATGGAATAATAGAATATTTGTAACAATTGTTATAGGCTTATAGCTCTTTCTTCGTTTTTTTTTTTTTTTGGTAATGTATTACTCTTTCTTTAAGACTTCGTTTAGGTGAGTAATTGATAGAAAAACACAAATAGAAGAGGTTAAAAATTGGAATCACTTGGTTGAGATAAATTAGTAACAAGGGAAATTAAAAAGTGGTAATAACATAGGCAGTACATTTCTTATAGGAATGGGCTTTTATGCCTTAACAACTGGGGTGGGCTAAAGGTAATATATGAATAAAATAATATTCTAATTTTTAATCTCATTTCTCTCCTCCTTTCAATCTAAATCAAAATACTATTTCTTTTCAATTTCACTTTTACTTCTCTCAAACTAAACAACCCAAAAATCCAATTTGGACCTCCACTATTCACTGATCAAATAAATAAGTATCAATTGGATACTACAGTCGATTCCAACAAAGACTACAAACATGAATACTATTGGAGCATCTAGCTATATGCTCCACGTCTACATCTCCCATAGTTTAGAAAGCAAAAGCTATGAGCAATATAAACCAACTACTAATGGCCTTACCATTCCATTCCGTACAAGGTGACAAATCCAAAACTCTAAGTAAACTCAGTTTCAATAAACTCAACTAGCAGACTTGTAAAAGTTTGTCTAAAACAAAAACATATTAAATAAAGCTATGATAATATTCAAACACAAAGTAAAACCCCATTATAAGTCATAATAGAGACACAGACACAGAACACATGATGAGTTATTATTTGATTTTGCTCCAAAACCAAGGTAAAAGGATGTCTGCTGTGTTATCAAATGTTACAACTTACAAGCCGTATGTGCCCAGATATACCCTCTGTTCACCTAAGTTTATCCATAAATAAGTTAACTAAATTTCTATACCTATAAAAGTAAACTTGTACGAATCTACAAGTAGACTCGAGAGTTCGACAAGAATGATTCATAATAGTCTAATTTCAACGATGAATTATGTAAATAAATCCAATTTATAGGCATGAACTCACCTTTCAATTTGGAAAAACACCCATTTAATTCAAAAGTCTGTATTCTGTATAACAAATAAACATATGCATTAACTATCCAAACACAAAGCAAAGTAGACACAAAATTTGACCTTCTTTAGATAGAACTCAACATTTACTTTTTGGATCAAAGCATCAAACTGTCAGCAACTCCTGAAATACAGGGAGAAGAAGTCACTTAAAATTTAAAAACAGTTAATACTGATAAATCAGGGAATATAGAAAATAAAAATTTAAAAACAGTTAATACTGATAAATCAGGGAGTATAGAAAATAAAATTTAAAAACAGTAAATACTGATGAGTGATGACTCTTATAATAATGCATAATTTGATTTTGCTAGATGTAAGTCAATTCTAACTTCTTATTAGTATACATCCTTCTTTCGCAACCACAAAAGATATAAATCTCCATCAAGTTATTGATCTAGATACTAGACCACAGTCAAGTCAGAGGCACCAAATTTGTCTACATTTGCAAATGAACTCAGTGACTCACTTCATCTACCCATGGTACAATATGTTCAAATGAAGCAATATTTGTAGAACTTTAGAATGCTAATTTCCATAACATGTTGACTAATGTGGTGGACATAAAATATGGGGAAATCAATCATAGAAGATATTACTAAAATATTATTACACACGTGGCCTTGGACATGCAATCTGTGTTTAAGCACCTCATTAATCTACCATCTTTTTTGTTTTGGTGAAGATTAATCTACCATCTATCATAAGCTATTAATAACCATATTGGTTAAGTGGAAATATAAAATACCTTTTCTTTCTGTTTGAAGATGGTATCGACTTTCTTCATATACTCATCTGTCAGCTTCTACATAATAAAATAATTACCGTGAGGATAATAAAGGAAAAATGTATATTCCTTATTGCAAATGATAAGCTTGGCTAATAAATCCATCATTCACTAGTAATAAAATTAAATTTAAATTAATTATGCTAACAGAAAAATTCACACTGACATTGAACAGGCAGGTGACAAAAAATGAAGATATTTGCCAAGGTATAATGAAAGTTGAATAGAAATTGTCATGTCTACAACTTAAAAATATATCAATTCCACTCTTTGATTTGATACATACAGAACCAAACATTTCTCACTATACGCAAAGCAGGCAAAAACCACTTCCTTTAATTTGGGGCAGGGAAATAATTCCTTTTGTCACATTGTTTATTGTGTGTAACAGGCTTGGTTTGTGATTGTTCCATTTCAATTTCACACAATTGCCCCATCCCCAAGAAAAATAGAAAAGGGAGATGACAGCTGGAGTTTTAAATGGACTAAAAGTACATAGAACCCCACACAAGTGATCTAAAGTTACCTGCAAATCACTTGACAAATCCTTCACATTATCTTCTGAGAGCTTTTTCTCCTATCAGAAAATTCCAACAAAATAATTAACACACAGAATCTAACAAACTGAAAAAGGAGTATAAATGCCACACAACACAAAAAAAAGAATCGCTGAAGAGAGTTAAGGTTAATAATCCGAGTATTCAAACCTTCTCAAGTTTATCATAAGCTTTCAATGCATCTCTTCTTATATTCCTCAAAGCCACCTAAAAAAATGAAAATGCACAAGCATTCAAAAGGAAATTATAAACAGATGCAATTTAGCCAAAATATTTATTTTTTATTCTAGAAAATACAATAAATAAAAATATATGATTTACATAGCAAGTAATATTATGGTAGTACAACCAAACAATGAGCAATCTTCACATACGTTACTGCCTTTAACTATTCATGTTATTAACTGGTAATCCTCACTGCTTACAATTACAAGTTTCAGAATAACAGGGAAAGAAAACCAAATTTGGTATTTACATTTCAATAATTGGCTGATGTTTGTTCCTTTCTTAACCACGAAAGAGGTTTTAGGGAGAGTAAATCCATCAAATTGGCAATAAACAGGAGCAAGTTCACTGTACCTTCCCTTCTTCAGCTTGTTTAGCCACTATCTTCGATAGTTCCTAGAAAGAAAAGCAAAATAAAATAAAATTATAGCTTAAGAGCTCATTCATTTAAGATTGAACAAAAAAAGCAAATCTATAGTAAAACTTCTTTTATTTTTCAAAAGCTATTACTTTTCACTTCAAAAGAAAGCACTTAAACAATACTTTAAAAATATATATATATATATATATATATATAAACATATATCTTAACTTAAAAAACACTTTTCCTTTAGAAAAAACAAAAACAAACCCTAAATTATTCAGACATCATGAAATCAACATACTAATTAAAACCTTCAAAATATTCTGTAGAATTTATGTGTAAAGGATCTTTATATAAAAACAGTACTATTTCACGAACAAAATAAATTGATAATTAAAACAATTCTATTGGAATTATGGCCAGCAACATAATAAGTTAACTTTTTTCCTTTAGAGATCCCTTTTCTCATGGGTCATAACTGTAGAAGAGGTGATGCTATGCAATTTTTTTTGTAGTTAACCAATTAAGAATATTACTTGCAGTCAGTGAGTAAGAATGTAGTTCACAGAGAAAGAACAAGAGGTCACAAGAAATCTTATAAAAGAATGAACTTAGACATTGCAGCATCAATGAAAATGGATAATACCTTCCTCCTATCAGATGTCAACTGCGGGATGCTCAATCGTATCAATTCTCCATCATTATTTGGAGTCATACCAAGATCAGAGCTAACTATGGCTTTCTCTATAGCCTTCAAGCTAAAAAAATATGAAAAATCAAGAGTTCACTAAGTATTAATTACTTTACACACAGGATAGCACGTCAACACACTCAATCACAATTTTAAAAATTGTTTTATATCCTGTGATTGAAGAAGAATAAGGTTTAAGAATAATATTTCGTTGACATCAAAAGCTAGTATATAGAAGAGGAAGGAGTGGTAATGTGATAGGTGATATAATATTACACTAAGAGGGAGATAGAGAGAAATGATGGGTGTTAAATTAATGTTTATACTATTGAAGTGTCCAATTATCATTGTTGATTGAAGAATGCCTTAGATGCAATTATACAATAAGCTTGAATAAGATCAGTTTGATGCTTGTTATCTATTTCAACCTCTCTGGTATGTCATGTATTACAACATAATATACCTTGATTTGTCATATGGCTGTACCAAAAGAGAACTGGCATCAGGAGTGCTAATTTGAGCAATGCTCTTCAAGCTAACCGGAGTCCCATAGTATTCCACCTAGAAACATGTTATGAAACAGCTCATCTACAGGACAAAACCCTTTACCAAATACATTTGATTACTTTCATCTAGCATTTAGTTAACATGTGATTACAATGATATCTGAACTTTTTTCATTATGTAACTAGATGTGATCGTGCAAACTATGCTAGTTGAACCAAATCAAGAGTAGAGAGTATCAATTTGATGGGGCACTTTCCTCAGGAAATTGGAGGCTCCTTAGTACTATTAGAGTTGCTAAAGAACAATGTGATAATCAGACATGGTGTAAACCAAAAATACCTAACTAATCCAAGTCAACTGAAAAAAAAAAAAAAAAAAGGAAAAACCAAAAGCTGATAA
>NW_017984321.1:228833-244813 GCF_000340665.2 Cajanus cajan
TATAAGACATTCTCTCTTGTCTCAAATAATATATGTAATATATATATATATATATATATTATTGAATTAACTAGTCACACTCAATATTAACTATTACAAAGATATAAATTATTTCAAAATAGTCCCATATTAATAATATATTTTCATAACGGCGCATGAATTAAAAATAGTTGTGTCACATTTATTTTAAGAATATATTTTAAGTTATATTTTATATCACGTTACAATAGATAAAATAAAATAAAAAACCATGCCGAAACCTAACATGCCACTCGTTTAGTCGTTTGAACGTAAGCAGCCCGCACCCGAACCTAAAGCCCATCTCGGTTAATCTTAACACGGCCCAAATTTACGGGTATTAGGGTTTTTTTTGCGTAGTATTAATAAGAATATTTATTGATTTTATTGAAAATTGGTCTTTCAGAGATTTAAAATATTACTTCATTAAAGTTGTTCCTCTTAATGTAATTTTTTTTATCAAATTCAAATTTTAAATTTAAAATATTTAACTTTAAAGGTCAATCACAATATCAGTTAAATCAACGAACATCGATATAAGTATTAAGATTTACAATAACTAAATCATATATCATTCTAAAAATATAAAAATCACATACCATTCTAAAATTATAAAATAATATCAATTTGGAAATGTAAAATAGTACAAATTATAATTAATGTTTTTAAAGTTACATCAATTATTTAATTATGAAAAATATTAATTTAAAATTGGATGAATTTATCTATAGTTGTCTTTTGCATTCTTTTCATTCATGCACTTCATTTGATTTGCGAAAAGTTTTTACTTTTCTATTCATCTGAACTGAGAATGTTAATTGCTTAATTTCTTATGTTTAGTTTATTATTTTAAAAAAATAATATTTCTAAAAAATATTGTTTGATGATAATGTTTTTAACAAGATTCCCACAAGATTATTCTCAATATGTGGATGAGAAATGAGAATTTGAGCCTGCTTGTTTAAACTTTTTTTTAGAAAAACATTTTTTAACTTTTGATGTGTTTGTTTAATTATTTTTTCTAAAATAAACATTTTTTTTACTTTTTTTTAAGAAATAACTCTTATTTATTTTTTAAAAAAATATTTATTTAAAAATACTCATTTTTAAGTTTAAACAAACAAATCATCTATCATTATCAAGTTAAAATGAAAGTATTATTACGATAAAAAAATATTATATTCTTTTATTTTAATGTAGTAAAAAAAATTATTACCAAATAATACATATAAATATTTTAAAAATTATTTATGATGAATTAAATAAACATTAACTATTTTTAAGAACGAAGATTCTCGTGATTTATAATTTTCAACTCTTTTAATATATGTCCATTTCACATTTACTTTCTAAAGTAGTTTATTTTCCTAGTCGCTTAAATTGTTTTACATTTATCATTCATGTTGTTTATTTATTTATTTTTCATAATTTTATATTTGATTCTGTTGTCAGAAAGTGAATTGCACACACTAATTAGATCCTTGATCTCAATTGAATTACGAATATACAACGCGAGAGATTCGATCTGCAGAGTGGACTATCGTAGACCTTCCTACCTTCTCCCGCATTTTCGTTTTACTTTCCCTATTCTGTAAACTTTGTATATAGTATATTTAAATCAGGAATATGATATAATAAATATAAGTTTAATTATGTTTTTGTCCTTTAAATTTAGAATAATTATTTTTTATTTTCTAACTTTAAAATTTATATTTTTAATCACCATAATTAAAAAAATATTTCTCTTTGTGTATATTCTTCTTATCACTCAAACTTAAGATATGTGTTTTTAATCCTCAAAATATGAAAATTATTGTTTTAGTCTCTCAAATTTTAATCAAATTTTTAGTCCCTTAAAATTTTATATTTTCATTTTAGTCTCTGTAATTTAAAAAATATTATTTTAGTCTCTCATGATCATTGATAGCATAATTGACAATGTCAGATTAAGACAGTTTTAAGTATTAGTTGGTGTAATGTAATATTTTTACTAACAATGACACCGATAATGATATAATTAAAAGTAACAGATTAAGACAAATATGTAATATTAGTAATAATATAATTGATAGTGACAAAGTAAAATAGTTTTATAGTATTAAATGATCTAACCCCAAGCGTGTGGTTCAGCGGTAGGGGTTGATCCACGCTTAAGCAAGGTCAGGGGTTCGAATCTTGCCTTGTGTATGCAGTCGCGTTAAATCTTGGGGCCAGCTATCCCACCCTTTGAGGTGCCTCCAACGTAGCGAGGAGATTAGTCAAAAAAAAATGATCTAATATGATGGGATAGCTGGCCCCAAATATTTAACGCGGCTGCATACACAAGGCAAGATTCAAACCCCTGACCTTATTTAAGCGTAGATCAACCCCTACCGCTGTACCACACGCTGGGGGTTGATGTTTTCACTGAAAATGACACTATTAGTAAAAGAACTATGTACAATAAATTAATTAATGACATTTGAAAATTGATTAAAATAGTATTTTTATATACTTTAAAAGCTAAGAATATTTTTTTAAAATTTGAGAGACTAAAATAACAATGTTTTACATTTAAAAATTAAAACACATATTTTAAAATTTTAAAAATAAAAAATATATACCTCAAATTAAAAGGAATAAAAACATAATTAATTCATAAATATATCTTCCAAATTTATATATATAACGAGGGCACACATTAGGCACATATCTGATACGATTAGTTGTATCAATAACATGTATGTATCGTATATATCTTAAGTCTTAACATGCATCAAAATCGATCTTGCAAATAACTATATATAACCCTGTTTGTTATTTTAAGTTTATGACTACATTTTGATCGATTTCCTCCCTCAACCCAAAAGTTTTGTGCATTTTTATATCCGTTCGCTCAGTATCATATTAACGATTATAAATTGTAGTCCTACCAAAATTATAAATTAATAGTAGTGTATGTAATTATTTGGTTATAGTTAGTATCTTCTTCAATGTGAGTATGTGATCCAGTTTTTCACGTGATTTTCTTCATTTCTAACAATTGATTATCCCGCATCCACATAATAGCTGAATAGGCACCAATTAATGAACTCTTTTAAAGGATTTGTCGAATATCTCTTTTTTCATTCACTAATAAAATACCTAATTTGTGATTGTCAAAAAAAATAAAGTACTTAATTTGATCTGTTTTTAGCTTTGTACGTAGATCTTTTGAATCATATATACTACAACAACATTGTTATTGATCAATTCAATCTCTCTAATTAATAAAGATTAACAATATTATTAGGAGTGGAACAGTTGTCAGGAGACTCTGTTTAATATAATATTATTTTTTTCTATTTTCCATATCATGAGATCTCATGTCGTGGAGGCTAGTTCAAACACGTCTTCCCTGAAATAAAATGAAATATATGCGATTTTAGGAAAAAATACAACGTTTAAAATTTAAAATTTACAGATCACAGAAAAAACATTTCCAATCTTAAAGAAACCATTTGGATTTTGATTTCTAAAATTCGAAAAGAAATTGTTCATCCAGCATTATTTGTCGACAAGACCACTGTGCCGAGACTACACCTTTACAGGAGCTCGGCATAAAATTCAACAGAGATTTATATTTGAAACAAAATCTAATCATAAACAACTCTTGCCAAGTATTAAAAAATGTTATCCACCATCGTGTAAATTTTCAAGAAATTCTGAAAATCTCAAGACTCTAAAAGTATAATGGTTAGATATAAAACCCTCTTTTTGGGGGTAAGGGTGTGATAGAATATATCTTTCAAGTATTCTATCTTTAGACAACTTTTAGGTTATTTCTAATACTTTTCTCAAACAGAAAACAACTCCAAATACATTTATAAATGTGTTTAAAAGATTTTCGAATAATCACTTTTACATTTTATTTTTTTTATTCATTAAAATTTTAATGATGATATTAGTATTTAAACTTCAAATTATGTATATACTACTCCAATCTTTATCATTAAATCAATCCTAATAATTTACTTTTACGATGTGTAATACTATAAATTTTTGTTAATTATTATGTCTTTACTGATAATTATATGTTGTAGTGTTCTGAGGTAAAGTATTGAGAGAATTGTTGAAAAGCTTTTAGATATTTTAGAGAATTTCTTTAACTAGAGGTCCAATTTAACCTTAAAGAGAATGGTATTTAAGTTTTTTTTTTTTTTTTAGATTTGAGCCTATAAACTTGTTTTTTAGGGAACCTAGAGAGATAAACTAAAGAGATAAGCTCTAGAGTTCTGACTTCCTTTTCTTCTACTTTCTAGATTTCCCCAACATATAATATCATCATTAATTAGTTGAGTTGGTGATTCAAGGCTACTAAGGCTAAAAACTAATGGTTTTGTGGAATCTTGAAGTTCTCAAAGCTCGACTTCCATTTTCTTGATATTATTTTCCTTCCTTGATTTTCTACAGATTTAAAGTAAGAGAAGTTAGGAACTTAAATTCTTGTCGAGTTGATGATCTAAATGTTTGTTGATTTCGTATAGGAATGTTGTTGTACTTGTGTGATTCGAGTTGAGTGGTTGGAGTTAGGGTTTATAGCTTATGAAACATGTTTGGGATGAAATTGTTGATTTGTTCAAATTGGCGGTTGCATGTTGAATTTATGGTGCAAAATGAGTTGTGGATGATGTTTATATGTTGTTTGGTGCCTTGCATGTTTGAGATTTTCTGATTTTCAAGTGGATTGAGCCAAATTCATGAGTCTGTAAGTGCATAACTCATCGTCGCAACATGCGTGCCTTCATGATGCCAAATGTGGTTTCAATTAGGGTTACTTTATTTTGCTCACATCGGGCATCGTATTGATGACGTTAAAAATGAGGAAAGAGAATTGCCTTGAGTTGAAATGGCATTGCGCGTGGTTTGAACGACGTTGAGTGTGAGGTGAGATAATTGACTTTGCCTGAATTGGTGTTAGGCATGAGGAGAAATAATCATTTTGGGTTGGATTGAGGTTGTGCGTGTGACTTTGCCATGCTAGGTGTTGGGGTCCAAGGGTTCCTAACCTCAACCAGCCTGAACGCAAGTTGAATGGTGTCAAACATGAGCAAGACAGAGAACTATTTGCCTCAATGGCATCGGGCACAAGGTGGGTGGTGCTCGACATGGGTTGCTACGAAAAACCTTGTTATTTGTATGATAAAATGGTGAACATAAATAGATTATGTGAATCTATTGCAAGTTGTATGTTCATTGGTGATTATTGTTCTATATATATTGATCAAAGGTAATATATATATATATATATATATATATAGGGGTTATAATTACACCGGTGTAACTTTTACCAAGTGTTACATCACTCAATAACTTTATATTAATTGTGAATTTTGTAAATCCAACCGTTAGATTAAAAGTTCATATCACTTTATATGTGTATACCAAATTTTGTTAAAATTGAGCAACAACTTGAAGGTGATCAAAGTGTTCATATTTTAGTATATTTTGAAATGAATATATTACGTCAATTTTGTTTTATAAAAATGAAGTATCAAATCATCTTGCATTAATATAAATTTTTTTATATATGATCTAAGTGATATGAACTTTCAATCTAACGGTTGAATTAACAAAATTCACATTTAATATAAAGTTATTGAGCAGTGTAACACTTAGTAAAAGTTACACCGGTGTTATTATAACTCCCCTCATATATATATATATATATAGAAAGATAGATAGATGGTTATATGGTTTAATTTGTTGAGATGTATTGATATATTGTAGGTTAATAATGCTGTTAAATCTATATCCATTGACCTGGGGTAATGCATATAGATAGTGTTATGATGAAAATGCTTTAGGCGTTTAAGTATACTTATTGAATTAGGACAAAAGGAGAGGTTGTTTTTGAAATTTTGATATCTCATTGTGTGGATATTGATGAGGTGCTCTATGAGTCCAATTGTTAAAAAAACCTTCATTGAGTATATGTTATCTCTTGGAGTGGATTATTGAGTCTTTTCTAGAACCTTAATTGATGTAATATGTGGGTCAGGTTAAGGGATGTCGATTATAAGTGACACAATATATGGATTAGGTTGAGTTACACTAATTACAAGTAACTAATGTTGATTAGTATATAGGCAAGGTTAGGGACTTAGTCCCTACTGAGTATTAGAAGGGCATAATATTTAAAAGGTAGTCAATGAGCTAATTCTATAGAGGGATTAGTGTTGCAAGTTAATATCGTGGTAGACTCATACTCAATTTATTATACCTTGACAAGAATACTAGGTTTTTTAGTTTAAGTGATGGCGTTTTTTAGTTTAAGTGATGGAAGACCTCCTAGCATTGATAGAAGAATGATGATCAATGAGAGAACTCCTAGACTCCACGGATCTTAATTCTTCAAAGGCCTAGCCTTGGATGGTGGTGGTGACAAAAAATGGAGGAAGGATAGAAGGTGTTTGATGGAATGCTCGAGAGGTACTATAGGGTTTGGCTCACTCCAAGGTAGTTGAAGGCCACTTCTAGGGTTTTTTTCTCAAGGTGGAGATAGGTATGGTGGTGGCCGAAAATAGCCAAGGGTGACTAAGGATGATATAAAAGCTCAAAGGCTCGCTCTATATTCAATATCCAAAGTATTTACAAAGAGGCTAGCCTAGGGTATTTATAGAAGGGAGGGTACATTTAGAATTACATTTGAGAGTGCATGACCAAGTAATGCAATCCAAATGCACTTCAAATGAAACCTAAATTAACCCTAGATGCTAATTGGTGGCCAAGGATGGAATCTTTGAGTTTGGTTAAGCTACATTTAGGTGCATGATAAGACCATGCAACCTAGGTGCCCTCCACTTGGGCCTAAGCCTTGCCAAGTCCAAAAATAAATCCAATGCCACCAAAAAACATGTCTAGACCTAGTTTCCAACCTTAATAAAATACCCTAGCTATAAAATAAAATCCTATAATCTAATACACCCCATAATACAAGGGTAAAATGAGAAATACAAGTAAAAATAAATCTTATGACTAAGACACCCAAAAATACAAGGGTAAAATAGGAAATACAAGAAAAATAAATCCTATGTATAAGGTATCCAAAATACAAGGGTAAAATAGGAAATTAAAGACAAGGGCAAAAATAGGAATAAATCCTATACTAATAAAAACTTAGGAGCTAAGACCCAAAAGTAGTCTTACTCCTCTTATGGTTTTCAAAACTAACTTATTCCATTGTCTCCTTCAATATATCACATCTTGGTCTTCTTTGCCTTAGTGTGATTTCATCATTAAGTGATGACATTCGAGAAACCATGTTGTTAGGAATTGATATCTCAATTTGGTTGTTGACCTAGTAGGTGTAAAAAGGTTATGTTGATTTAATAAGGTTAAACCACTTTGACTGCTCACCCAGTTGTAGAAGATATTCGTAGGTGAATGTGTGACGATGTATTAGTTGAGGTGTATGCATATGATGTGATGTGATGTGCTTGTTGTTCATATGCTTTGATGATTATATTGTTGAATGACATGGTTGTGATGTAAGTTTGAATTGATAGAGTTGTTTGCCTTTCAAACTTGTTGATGTCATGTTGATTGTTGTATGATGTGAACCATAAGATGCATGTTGGGTGGTTTACATGTTTTGTTGTTGGTAGTATAATTGCATTTCATCTATACATGTGTTATGTTGATTTGTTTGAAACCTAACTTACCCTTGCATGTTTTGTGGTAGTTGAATTGCAATAATCATGTTTACATAAAGCAGATACAGTTAGCTAGAGGTGGGCAAGAGCTTTGGTCAGCCATATTGTTGACATTGTAACCCTTGGCTATTTTTTATTTTTATTTTATGTAATTGCTTGATTGACATTTAGGGTCATATAGTATAGTTTTGAATTATTATATATACATATGTACTTGTTTATATTTTCAATTACTTTTGCAACACTTTATTGTGTATATATGTGCATGTGTAGTTTATTATAACATTTTTTAGAATCTATAACTATGTAAACTTTAGACAAGAGTTATATTTTTAGTTGTTAGTAAGTAATTTTATTAAGTGTAGAAATCATGACATCATTATACAATAAACTGTTTTCAATTTAAAAAATAATTAACATTATGGTTATGACAAATATAAACTTTCAAAATAAACATGAATTCTCAACCATTGTTTGTTAGTGAAAAAAAAAATTATATAATTTTTAGATATATATATCTACGTTAAATAGTTATAAAAAAAAAAGATATATTTTTATCATTTACGATAACTATACTCGATTAAATATGATCGTCTCTTGTAAAAAAGTTACTTCTCAAACAAAAAGTTATATTTATGAGATAGTAATAGACTAATAGTTAAAAAAAAGTGGCCCAAAGACAGTAGTCCATAACTCCATTTAAAAAAGTAGGACGTCTCATCAAAATGAGTCAATATATTTCGTTGAATTTGTGGCCAGCAACGTCACGGTCAACCAAAATTACTTTTTTGTTGAAGGGAAAGATCCATAATTAGGTATCACTCATACACCTTTATTTATGTTTTTGCCAATTTGTATTAACTTCACCATCTAACTATTTCTTAATTCTTTTTACGTGAACAATTAACCAACATACATCCTAGCACTATATAGTAAATTATTATTATTATCTCAATAAGAAATTGTTTTAAAAATCTAATTTCAAAGTAAATTTTTGTTTTTTACATCAAGTAAATTATTGATAACTCCTGTAAAAACATTTTTTTTCAGTTATACTTGAATACTTGAATTTTATTTATGGCCTGAAAATATATATATATATATATATATATATGTGAAAATGATAATAGTTATCATTTTTTATTTCAAAATGTGAGGATAACTTACTTTGATATATATATATATATATATATATAAAATAATTAACTAATTAATCTTAACGATCCAACTAATGTTAGTTTGGTTTAATTTATTTATAGTTACTGGATTTGTAAAGGACAAAACCTCAAAACAATTATAGTTTTTTTTGTTGCTATATTTATTAAGTCTCAATCTTCACGCATCCGTTTGTACATATATAAGGTACACTAAAAAAAACATACAAGGTACAACATTAATAGTTGCTTATTCTTAGTACTCATATTATTTCTAAAGGTGGGTGTCTAATCCATTCTACATTTACACTATTTTATTATTATTTTTTTCTTGTAACAAGTATCTCCTAATTCTTTGGACCAGAAATTAATTTTACTGTATTGTGACTATTTCTGACCTAACGAATTTTGGCATATAATGAAGATCAAAATTATCAAAATTATAATAAATAAAGATACAAGATGGCATATTTGGAGAAGTCTAACAAAACTTTGAAATGCATATAAAATAATTAACTTGAGTTGGCTATGAGATTACAAGGAGTTGAGTAATACAAAGAATTCTAAATTTAAATTTTATTACTCAAATTCTATTGTTGTCATTATAATTTTTATATGAAAAAAAATATTAGGAATTGAAAATCAAGAATTTATTTTGACATTAAAATGAAGGCTTTAAAAATAAAAAACCAATGACACTTTGTTAATATTAAATTTGACCTGAAATAATCAATAGTTCAAATTCTTTATAATTAATTTAAATGATCTTCATCTTAAAAAAATGATTTTGTTTGGGTATAGATTATCGATTTGATGAAGCTAATTGGACTGGCACGTGCACGTACAAGGGTACAAGCTAGAGGTGAGATGGAGGCCCAAGTAACTATCTAAGAAAACCCAGTGTTAGAGGATGAGAAGAAGCAAAATAGTACAAGTCAAAGATTGCCCTCCTTATTATCGACCAAAAAAGAAAGCTATCCTCCATCACCCAATAATTGTAGTTCATCATAACTTTTTTCATAAAGTAAGGACCTCTTACCTTTACACTATTTATTTGAGAGTAAATAAAAAAATAAAAATAGAAATATTAAATTTTCATTATATGTTTAAGAATAGAAATAGGATTTTTTTTAGTGAAATATACGATAAAAAATAATAACATTTTTCATTTTTTACTAAATTTTTTTAGTTTTATTACATATGATAATATACAAATATAATATTAATATATATAAGTATATATATAAAAAAAAATTAACATAACTAAGTTATTGGATTTATAATACTAGTTATTCATAATGCAAATAACTATTCATAAATTTACCAATTCCACCTCATTTTAAAATTTATTTTATCCTCTATTTATTTGAGTGTTTGTAAAAAAATATATTAAAATTTCCTTTTTAAAAAAGAAATGGGAATATATTTTTAAAATATATTTGTGTGTGGGAATCTACAATCAAAACTCTCCCCGCCCTTCCGATTATATCTCTTTCTTTATATATATATATATATATTTTTATTTCTTTTTTTTACAGAAACGCAAGACTCCTCTCCCCAAATGTGAGCGAAGAGATTTCGTGTAATCTTCCTGTGCAGTTAAACATTGAAGCAGAGATTCAGATGAAATGAAGAAAATAAAGGAGAGGAATGGGGATGGGATGGTGGTACTAGGCTGACTTAGTGAGGAAGCGGAAGCGGAAGCCGAGCCGAGGTTGACGCTACCCGCAACCCGAAAACAGCACGCGCGGCTGCACGTGCATACACGTAAGAGTAAGAGTCTCAAGTTTCAAGTCTCAAGTCTCACAGTGGGACCAAACAAAAAACAAATCACGGTTAGCATAACTAAAGTAGCCTTAAACGACAAAAGAGTCGCGTATATAACTACCCCCATTCCCAAACGGACCATTCACTCTACTCAGACGCACCCATTTATTCCTCTCACCACCAAACCGTGACACTCTCTTTGCTTTCTTACCTTCCATTCTTTTATTCTCCCCCACGCTCTCTACTCTCTTCCAAACAATTAACACTCAATGGACCTCAGTAAACTCACCCTACAGATCTTCTCCAACCTCGAGCACAAATGGCTCTCACATTGTAAAGCCCCCAACAAAACCCGCATTCTCAGCATTGACGGCGGAGGAACCACCGCCATTGTCGCCGGACAAGCTCTCCTCCGCCTCCAGGATCAGATCCGTCTCCACACCTCCGATCCCCACGCTCAGGTCGCCCATTTCTTCGACATCGTCGCCGGCACCGGCATTGGCGCCATCCTCGCCGCCATGATCACCGCCGCCGACGCCTTCGGCAGGCCGCTCTACACCGCCACCGAAGCCGTCCGTCTCGTCTCCGAGAGGAACTCCGAACTCTACAAGCTCAAATCCGGCGGCGTCTTCCGCCGCCGCCGGAGATTCTCTTCCCGGAGCATGGACAATGTGCTGAAGCAAGTGTTCCAGAGGAAGGAGGACGGACGGTTGTTGACCTTGAAGGACACGTGTAAACCGCTGCTTATTCCTTGCTTCGACCTCAAGAGTTCCGCGCCGTTCGTGTTTTCACGAGCCGACGCGTCGGAATCTCCGAGCTTCGACTTCGAGCTCTGGAAGGTGTGCCGCGCCACGTCGGCAACGCCGAGCCATTTCAAGCCGTTCGACTTCGCCTCCGTGGACGGCAAGACGTCGTGCTCCGCCGTGGACGGCGGTCTCGTGATGAACAACCCTACGGCGGCGGCCGTGACGCACGTTCTCCACAACAAGCGCGATTTCCCGGCGGTGAACGGCGTGGAGGATCTCCTGGTGCTTTCCTTGGGGAACGGTTCCTCGGGCGCGAAAGCGTGCGAGAGTGGCACGTGCTCGACGCCGTCGGTGGTTGACATTGTGCTGGACGGTGTTTCCGAGACCATTGACCAGATGCTAGGGAACGCCTTCTGCTGGAACCGTACCGATTACGTCAGAATCCAGGTACGTGAAGTGAATGGTTTATACGGTTCCACCTCTGATCTCTGCGTTCTGCTAAGAATTCAGATTCAGAAACTGACGGCGTTTGTTGTTTGACAGGCGTTCGGTTTGGCAATGAGGCAGGAGGAGGTGCTGAAAGAGAGGGGATTGGAGTCGTTACCGTTTGGCGGGAAGCGGTTACTGACGGAGACTAACGGAAACAGAATAGATAGCTTCGCGCAACGTCTTGTTGCTACCGGAAAACCAAGCCCGCCGTCTAGTCCCTGCAAGGATTCCGCCGTCAACCCACTCGCTAACGGCCGCTAGTTTTTTTCTTTTTAACTCGTGTTTCTTTTTTTTTGATTTTAACGCTGTAAACTGTAACTAGTGTTTTTAACTAGTTATGCCAGCTGTCCTAGTTAATAGCATTTAATTTACTACCACTGCCTCCTCTATTTACTTGTCCTGGTAGCTTCTTCTCCAATTTTCCTCGCATGATTTTGATTATGACTATGATTTCTTTGAGTGTAGAGAGGCCTAGTGGAGTAATCATGGGCTTAAGTTTTACCCAACACAGACACAACCATTGGATTTCCTGTTTAGTTTACCGTTTTCCACTTTCCCCTTTTTTTATGATCAATATCTTCAACTAACTATTTATTATTATTATTTCATCACATTATTTTTTTCTCTTATTTGTCTCAAGATCTATACATACTCTGAATTCTGAAAATAACATGCTAGTATTTCTCTAAAATGGCTGCGTGATTTATGGAGATGGAGACCAGATTAATTTAGTCTTAAAAATTTGAAAGGCTGGAGCTGGAGTGTTTCTTGGTTCATGTTTCAGAACCTATATATCGTTTTCTTTTGGAAACTGAATATATTATATGGTACATTCAACATTTATACGATACTTCCATGTAGAAGTATAGCAGAACCACCTTGATTGAAATACCATATATCAATATTTCCATATTGTAAACATGTTTTATGCGTTGTCGTTTATTTCTCGAGTTGAGTGCCACCTATTTGGGCCTGACTCCTGAGTTATGTATGGATATGGTCGGGACCAATCATACTCTCATACTAGTAGTCAATGACGAATGCCATGGCCGAAAGTGAAGGAGAAGGCAAAAATATAAAATGATGACGTTTCCGGTTTATGTCATGTCACACTTATGATGCATAAGATGCCACGCATTTGTGATGTAAATAACAATATAATGCAATGTTGGCATGAAATTGACAATATCTTAATTTCAACTAAAAAGAAACTTGGTAAATGAACAATTTTAAGCAGAAAATATTCTGACTAAAAATGTTCTTTTCAACGAACCGTCGTCATGATTTCTTTTGCGAAAACTACCTTTTCTTTACTTTCAACTTATGTTTGATGTTTGAACAAATGAAAAGAAAACATGCAGGATTCGAGTAAAACATTTGAAATTTAAATTTAAAAATAAAGAGAAATTTTGAAAAAAACATTATACTTATTTTCTCCTTGCCTGAATATATATATATTTGTTTTATTTTCTTCCATCCCTACTTTGTTTCTCCCCATCCAAATCATATAACATTTTCCTCAGGACCTGATCTGGTGGTTGAATTTGGTGATTGCATGTACTCTTCTCTCCCACTGTTGGCATCACTTAACCATCCGTTGGTCGCTTGTGCTATGACATTAAACAACCTGTAATATCTGTTCCTTTTATGTCACTGTCTTCGTTGGTTTTTCTTGTGGCAGCTTTTCTATATTTTCCAAAACTTGTTAATTGCGGGGGAAAGCTTTACAAGTTAGGTAGCAGAGACACGACATATATATACTCTCTCACAACTTGCTATCATTAACTGAACCGATTATGACATTAAGGTAACTTAAAGAAAAGATTCACGGCTTAGCTCCTTAGCCAATATAAATCAGTGTTCAGACACTGGTTTTTAGCCTTCCTATTTGATGTAGACCGGCACACACTTCTGAGCACAATATGATATCGGATTCCACGACATTCACGGTATTATGTTCTAGTTTTCATCGAGAGGGTAGTGGGGGCTTCGTGAGGAAGGGGGACCCTAATCTTTCTCAGCAACTATGCTTCGTGAAAGAAACATAAAATTAGTTTTAAGTTAAAATTATTTATTATGCGAAATATTTATCCATTTCGCCGATCCCTTTCTGTTTTTGCTGAGTGTAAGTACCAAAATGAAATTTAAAAATTTAGTGCTTACGCCCCTTAATTTATGCAAATCTTTAAAATTTCCACGACTGCAAGTTAAATAATAAATTTGGGGGTCCATCTTAGATGCTAATAGTAATAACCTCACTTTCTTCTCCTATTCTCATTTTTTATTGATGATAAAAAAAAATGCGAACATGTACTGCTCATGACTATATTTGGTTAGTCATAAAAAGATAAGGGTTCATCCTGCTATGCAGTTTCTCAAACCCTGACTTTGAGAGTATAGTAATGTTGGAGAAATTAATGGCAATTGGACCACTTTTTCAGATTTTTATAGTGTGTTTGGATAGTTACTTGAATCAATTTTGACCCGACATGGTAAAAATTTGAAAAGGTGAAAATAATTACTCATTGCTTTAGTCCACTTGGAATTCAAATTAATTATGATTCAAATTGAATCTAATCTAGAAACACTTAATATAACCGCAGCATCACAATTTAATGTATCTATCTTTACTTTTGAATATGATCAAATATTGTTAAATCATATCATCTTCTATTTTGAATGCTTTAAATCGATTTTTTTTTACAAGAGTTAAACGCCCAAACTAAAAATCATAGTAAAAATCATTTCTTTTCAAAAATAATTTGTTCAATAATTCATAATATAGAATAGTTTAGAATACTTTGTAAATCGGTGTAAATAGATAAATCAAAATTCTTATTAAATATTAAAAAAAAATTATTCATTTTTATTAGTATTTAATAGTATTTGATATTTATAAAGATTTTGTAATGCTGATAGAGTCAGGATTCATGATTCATTAATTGAATATTTTACTTTCTTATAATCTTTCTTTTCCTAGAAAAATCATAAAAGTAAGATATAGTAAAAATGTCTGTCAATAAATCTATTTGAATCTTAGGGAAGGACTAAAGACATAGACACTCTTTGATAAACTCAAATTCTTTTTAGGTAACACATTGACTATTTAATTAACTTATCTAAAAATATGTTTATAACTCACAATAGAAATCTTCTACGACACGCTAACTACTTTATTGCAAAAAGAATAATAAACATAATTTTTATTACACCTTTTTTTAAGAATTGAACCACAATTGTCTAAATCGATTAAATAAGTGTTGACTTTAAAAATAAATTTATCCACTTTAAATTCAATTAATACAATTAAATTTAAGTTAATTCTATTTGGATATTGGATTTTAATTTTGAAAATCTAACCTAACTTATTGATATATTTTTAATTTATTAATATATATCGTAAAAAATAAAGTTGATAACTTAAAAAATACAGTCATGGTATCACTGTGTTTACTCACAGGTCAATATATACTATGTACTTCAATAATAACGAAATTATTGTCAAGTTTTATAAAATTACTCCCTCCATTTTTTATTTATAATCATTTTGTCAGAATTTGTTGTTTTTTTTTATTGTCATTTTACTAAAATTAATGACTTATTAATTTTTTTTTCTCATTTTTATCCTTGATAATTAATGTATGTTTACTGAACAATCTACATATTTATTTTAATATCTACTTATTGTTTATCCAACTACCTATATAAAGTTAATGTTACATTTAAAAAGGCAATATATTTCTAACAAAATACTATAAAAAAAATAGAAGATAAAATAAGAAAATAAATAATAAATATTTTTGAAAACTAAAATATCAATCACTTCCTTAAGTCTCGTGCAAAACCTTAAACACGAATAAAACACGGAGAGAGTATTAGTTATTGAATTTCCTTATCATTCTCCGGTAACTACACTTACAATTAGGGGTGTATCTAGGCGAGTTAATACAAGTTTCTTTTTGTCAGTTATTGTCTCTTGAAATTTTAATATAGTCATTTATTTAATGTTATATTAAATTTGATTAAGCCCAGAAATTCATATTTGATTAAGTTGTCAATATATCGATATAAGCATCCGTGATTTTTATTAAAAAAATGTAATCCTAGATAAATTATATATATATATATATATA
>NW_017984321.1:244823-283320 GCF_000340665.2 Cajanus cajan
CAAAACATAATTATAATGAAGTTTGGACATATAACCTCAAAACAAATTTCCTATCTCCTAGATAAATTTAAAAAATATATCACATATCACTCTAATTAAGTATATTTTTACAATATATATTTTAAAATAAATTATATGAATAAAAAATTAATAATATTTTATGTAAAACATCATCTATTAAATTAATAAATTATATGTCAATGTAAACTTTTAAAAGAATATTAAATTTTGGAAAAACTATTGAAAATATGACCCAAAATTTTCACAGAATTCATCAAAACAAATTTCTAAGCTTAGTAAGTCGATAAATCAAAATGGGTCATGAGCACCCGTACATACTTGTGAAAAAAAAGAAAGAGACACACTTTAAGTTCAAATCACTTAACAAATAGGTCCTATCGTGATGTGTGCCTTTCTTTTTATCAAAGGAAACAATTTTTAGAATGAATCAAAATACTTATTGAATTTCATTAAATCATCAAAATACGAAAGACAAAAGAACATTCGAAAGAAAATTTCACGTAATTTCGCATTCTTTCTTTTGTTTGGAATATAAAAAATGTATGCTTTGTTTAATAAAAGGGAGTGGAAAATGAAAATGATAAATAATATTTCATGTTGTTTTGATACAAAAGAAATAAGGGGAGAGAAAAATTCCACCCCAACCAAATAATGGAAATTTCGTCAAAAGTATTATTTTCCTGTACTAACCCCAAATTAATATATTGCCATTTTTTATAATCAATAGAACAGTATTCATAATCGATTGCATTTTTTAAAAATATGTAGCGCTTTTTAACTATAGATTATTTTTTTAATTAATAGCATATTATTTATTAAGTTTTAATAATTGTAAATGTGTTAAAAATTGTATTTTTTTTATAGATCACATTTCATAGGTTTCCTTTACTAACAGAAAATTTTGTTTGAATCAGATAAAATTATTATAAATATTCAACACAATTATACATTTAAGCCTCAAATTCAAAAATATTAGGAAATTATCTGAAAATTTTTGAAGGATTATCATGTGGTGGTCCTTTCAAAAATATATCAACACCAAAAAAAAATTAAAAAATATTAATTAGGTTAATTTAATAATTGATTATGTATTTTGTTATAATCAATTTTTTTTTTCCGTGTGATAATTGTGAACCGCCTGACATGCAATATTGTTTAATTTCTCAACTTTCCGTTCAAATGAAACAACCAAACGATATTCTTTTCATTCAATTTCTTCTCTATTTTTTTTTAAATCAAATAACTTAAACATTTATTTTATTTTTTTATCTTTTTTATTTATGTTGTCATTATTTTCTTTATTGCATAATGCAGTGGCAGAGAAGATGCACCCATTTTAAGTGGGTCCATTTTAAAAATTAATTCGTCCCGTGTGGATGAAAATGGAGAGATGCACCAACTTTACAAATATAATAATTAATTAAATAATTTGTAGTGTATCGTATTATTTATTTTATTAATTATCTATCTATATCATTTAATATATATGTTTTAACTTTTGTTTTTAACCTTTTATTTAGCAAAGAATCTAAAATAATTTTTCACTTTTATTCTTTTAATTTTTTAAGTTTAATCTTTATTATGATTATTTTTGTAATTTATTTTATTTTAAAAAAATAAACAAACATTTAATTATAGTGTTGACTGAACATTTTCTTCACACCTATTGACCTAGACGAGGCCTAGAGCCACCCTCTTCTGTTAGCAACGTGGCAAAATTGAAAGCCTCAAAAAGCATGGTTTTCCAACTGTGAATCCTAAAAGAATCCCCACCTGATTCATAGTAATTAAAAAGCTGCAAACTACCCTACTAAAGCATTCCAGCTCCAAGTTGAATGTGCAGTAGCCATTTGAAAGAATTGAACAGCTTCAAAAGTTAGCACTGCACCATAAATCTTTATTAATGCATTTTTGGTGCTTAATGCTGCCTTCTTATTGATGGTTATTTTAAAGGGACTAGTTTCCTCATCTAGTAAAGCAGATATTCTAAAGCATTTGTTATATTTTGTCAAGACAAACTTGAGTGATAAGAATTGAGAACATAGGCTTCTCCATAAGAATATAATAATAATATTAAGAGGAGAGATATATCAAGCATGGCTTCTTTTGTTTTTTTGGGTATAAATAAGCCATTTGTTAAAACGAGGATCCCTAATTTAAAGTGTCATAGGAGGATGGGGTGTCTTTAAATGGTTGGTTTCCAATCCTTTGAATTTATTTGTGTCTTCATTCTTTATTAATTATTGAAAAGGTTACTAAAACGACATTCGAGATCAATGTAGGGAGTGGAGAGCAAGATTGAGATTATTTAATTAGTAGGTAAGCAATGTTGTTCAGCATTCACTTTTTTTATGACCACTAATTTCACAAATCGTTTAAAAATTAAAGCTGAAGATGCCAAAGGATATGAGATGGAAAAGCGATTTGAGGTTGAAGTGACGACTTGGGTGGGGCAATAGAGAACCCACTTAATTGAGACCCAAGTTATGCTCTTGTGTAATGTTTTAGTTTTTTGGTGTACAATGTCCTAGGGTTACCCAAAAAGAAATATTGAAAATTAAATAAAATGCATTAAAAATAATGATAAAATATATTTTTTTTTCTAGTAAAAAAATATATTGATTTTACCTTTAATATTTAATTTTGACAATCTATTTATAACTGTATGTGAGAGTCATTAATTATGTCTTATTTCCTAGCGTTTCCCCCCAACCAAGCATCGACACAATTAATGACGCTGGTTTATTGTTTATATATAACTATGGATGAATGTAACTTTCTTCTAACTCTATTCTTGAAGAATCTACATGCACACCACCAATATATTGATGTTTTGGAATTAAACCAAACCAAACGACGCTGCTCTAATATTTTATGACAAGTAGATCAAGGTAGCATTTGATTCACTTTTTTTTATTTAAAAAAAACAGATAAATTAAAGTGAATATGATTTTAAAAAGTATTTTCCTAATTAGTTCCCTTGTATCACTGGTTAAGGAATCAATATGTATACAATTTTTATTGAAAACTATAATAAAATTATACGAGAGGATGTGTATATATATTTTTCAATTTTTTTTCTCTCTTGAATGCTTAACCAATGCTCTATGTTAGCAGTTTCTTTTAAAAATTAAAAAAATAAAGAGTTATTTAATGACTCACATTACAACAACAAAACACTATGATAGTTCTTGTCATGCTATTAGCATCAACCATGCAGACATTATGCAAAGACAAAATTTTGAATTTATTTTTTATCTTTAAAATATGACAAAATTTTGGACGATTTTTATTATCTTCAATATAGGATCAAATAAACTGACACTAAAAAAGATATTTATTGTAGCATCGGCTGGGACTTGCTATTGTTTACTTTTAATCTATAGCTTTCAATTTTTTTACAGTACTGTGTAGACAAAACATTTTCATAAGAACTTTTAAGAAAAGAAAACAAGAAAAGAAATAAATAAGAACGGATGATTGTAGTGTTTTTGTTGATTTTCAGATCTACGGTCGAAAGGTCAAATTTTGCTCCACAAATGGAACATCATGTGGAATGGTAGTCTCATAGTCAAGTGGGGTTTGACGGTTTCTTGTCTTTCATGTATTGTTTTTTGCTAGGTTATACTATGTCATTTTGAAAAATAATTTTTCTTGCACCCGTTGTTTAACAAGCTATATAGCCATATTGGGATTTGAGTTTACTCATTAAAAAAAAATCAGAATTAAGTTAGAAGTTTTATTAGTTTGCTCTCTTCATTTGTTCGATCTCAATTACACTATTTACACACTTGTTCTACTTCTAAAAACGACAATTCCAAAATGGTGACCGAATATGAGATTCAAATTAATTATAGTAGCTAGCCAACTACAAAATATATTAAATTTTATAAAATTATATTTTAAAAGATATTGTTGTAACCGATATCGTAACGGGACGACAAATATAAAATTTAAAACAAGGAAGTCGCCACTGACATTTATTTTTATGGAAAACATTAGAAAAAATCATAAAGTAAAAAAATGGTCTACAAAAGTCAAATTTTGAGTTCGGGAATCGATTACATGTAAGGAAGGTATCAGCAGCACCTTAGAACGTTTGTCTTAAAACGATTACTATTAATTAATTAAATAAATTATTTATAACTTATAAAATATTTCTCACCCTAAATTAATTAATTATAATGATCAAATGTATTTATTTAACTAATGCACTAAAATTATTATCGTTATATAAAAAAGAAGATAATATTTTTTTTGGGCTCGACAAGATTTATTTCTTGCTCCTACGTATCTCGATGTGTAATGAAAAATCAGAGTCACGTGGTTCTTTGTAGAAAATATTTGTGTTGATATTTTTTAATTAAATTTTATTGTTATTTAATTTAGGATTCCTGAACTCTCTCAGCTTATTCACCCTAAAATATAAAATTGACTAGGTGTACACCAGAGTCAACTCAATAAAATTTAATTATAATTATTTTTATAGATAATATTATTCTCTTAAAAGAATTTTTGGTTGAATGTTTTTGTTTTGGAGAAGAAAAATTTAAAGATATCAAGTCGTAACAATACTTGTATTTTAAATTCA
Source organism: Cajanus cajan (assembly GCF_000340665.2). NCBI lineage: Eukaryota > Viridiplantae > Streptophyta > Magnoliopsida > Fabales > Fabaceae > Cajanus > Cajanus cajan. The sequence goes on from NW_017984321.1 coordinate 249,436, forward strand.
AAGGTTAAAAAGATGTCATACCTAATTAACCATTCCTCCAATAAAATTTTTGATATAATGACTTCAAATATTTATATTGAATATTGTAAAAATATATTTTTGATATTTAATCATACTTTGAATTTAAATAAAGATTTTAAGATGAAAAATTGTCACAACTTGCACCTTTAAGCTTTAGAATCAAGAGAATGTTACATTCAAATAATCCATTTTTAAAATGATAGATATTATTAATATAAATGTTGATAAGATAATATCACATTAATTATTATTGTCATTATTATTATTATTATTATTATTATTATTATTACTATTATTATTGTAGTTGTAGGATCTTTAAACTGTCACAGTTTACGTGTCTTATAGGGTGGAACCAACTAAGGTGTACTCCTTAGCTAATTTCCTTTTTTAAAAATAGTTTGATATGTTTTAAAATTTTAAAAAGAAGTTTTAGGACTATCAAACTGTCAGTTTACTTCCAAACCTTTAGGATTAAATAAATGTTTCATCTAATTAATCCAGCCTCTTTAAAACAAAATGTTAGAAAAGTCCTTCCTTTCTTATAGTGAATAAAATTATTAGGTTTTCATTGTATATAACACTATTTTTATTATAATGACAGTCTAAATTAACAATTATGGAATATTTCATTTTTTTAGAAGAGAACTTAGAATTGCAAAGTTATCACAATTTGTACTCTAATAAGATTTCAAAATTAAGAAGACATCATGTTTAATTAATCTATAAAGTACATTTGATCTATGATTAAATATACATGTCCAGTTAATTTGTTTAATAAAGTAAATTTAATCGATTATTAAACATACTATACAAAAAAAGATATTTAAAAAAATGATCAAATCGATATCACATAAGAATGTACAGATTTCCTAAAACTTAATATTATTTACCATTCTTTCTTTACTTAACTCTTTATATCGCCTTGTCAGCTAGTATGTTTTGCCAACCCATTTTCATCGACGTGAATGATGTGCATGCTTTATATTACCAATTCATTTCCCTTAACGTGAGTGATGTGCAGGCTTCTATCTAAGTTTTAGACTGGAAAAGCTAATCTGAACCTATGTCATAATAAAACAATAAATAATAAAATTTTTAGAAAAAACGTAATGAATGCTTAAATCTTACCTTTCGTGATTGAGAAGAAGTTGTACTGCTACAACTTTTGTTCAAGGTTGGGTCTCATCTCTCCTCTGCGTGCGTTTTATATACCATTCTTGATGATGAATCGAAGGAAATCAATAGCAAAAACTAGTGGAGCCTTCCCCCTTCTTGGCTACTGCACTCTCTATTTTTTCGTTCCTCTATAAAAAAAAACCCTACTCTCCTTCTCCTTTATGACTTCTTTATATAAGCATTGGACTTTTTTTTTTTAAGTTCACGTAAAGCCTCCAACTACATGAATACTCTCTACCTTTCTTCTTGGGAGATGTCATTTGCCTTTGTTGTGTTTCAAATGCGAAAGACTTTCTGTATGTTTCCTCTGTGCAACCTTTTTCTCTTAGTTTCCAAAATTAGCTTTATTTTGCCACATTCATCTAAGTAGTCTTGCTTTGGTGTGGAAAAACAATCTGCAAGAGGGTAGTATATAGGCAAACTTTTTATGAGCTCTCATTTTCATTATCTGCTCATTTGTTTTACTCTCCTCTCAATATCTCTATGGGTATGGGCATCATGAAGGATTGTTGTATTGTTGCTGACCATTGTCTTGGGGAGACAAACATTCACAAAAACATCTCAAAACCTCTGTTTGCACGTTGCTACAAGCCATTTGCTCTACCATTTTTGTATTTTTATATTATTATCCTTTTTATGAATTTTTTTTGGTCACTCATGATATTCACAATTTCATTTTCATTTGCTATAAACATTTGGTTCTATCATTTGACAATAGTGAATCCTTAGTACACAAGACAATATAAATTACAATAATAATAATAATAATAATAATAATAATAATAATAATAATAGGAATAATAATAACTAAAATGAGATGTTCACAGATATATAATACGAGAATAATAACGGGAAAAAAGCCCAAAATTAATTTAATTTTGTAAATTCAAATCCTAAATACTCTAATAATTATAAATATTATTATTATTATTATCATCACCATCATCATTATTATTTGAGAGAGTATATAATATAATAATAATTATTATTTTTATAACAACTAGTGAAAGAAATACATCCTATGTTTATATTTTTTTATCAATATCTGTAACGACTTAGTAGATCCTTACACCTTACGGTTCATCATCTATAACAGCGAAAAACATAAATATAACAACTTAGGTTAATATGTACACAATTCTTGGATATACAATAGTAATATATACATATATTTATAAACTTCATCATACCAAAATAATAAGGTAGTCCCTCAAGTGAGACTACATAACTATAAGCTATACATATATAGATATACAGTAATCTAAAAATCAAAGTGTAAATGTAAGTTTTCAGTCAAGTAACAATTACAAGAGAAATGATACTATAGGGTAGCACCAAAAATCAACATTCCAATCAAGAGTTTGACATCCATCAAGATAAGAGGGAGTGAGAGTCTCACTCCAGGCATGTGTTATATGCAAGGTAATGGGATAAATCTCATTGTTTGTGTTTTGAATGTTTGAGAGATTAAACCTAAAGTTGATTGTGATATGTATCTATTGTTCCTTTGCTTTTTAATTGTGTTGTCTTTGTATAATTGTATTTATGATCTATGATATTGACTTTGTTTGTGATTTTGCGTCGTTTGTGAATTCCTTATTATTTTGAATGCATTAGTAATTTGTATTGCATTTTTTATCCCTTGAATCAGCTATATTTGTGAATTTAGTGTCTATGGGTTCTCAAGGGAATCCTAAGGATGAATACAAAATAAATAATAAAAGGAACAATTATGAATAGGAAACTCTTGTAATAGTACAAATTAATTAAATTATAGATACCATCTCCTTAACATGAGTTTGTGTAAGTTGTGAGACTTAAGATGATAGTGATTCTTAAATTATGCAGAATGAGATGTTACTGTTACTACATCGGGCGCTACGTTAGGATCACAAAGCGTGAAGACAACATAGTACTCTCTATTACGATCACGCCAGGCACGGGGAGTTGCACATTGAGCGTGAAAGCCACATAAACAATGTATTGTGTATTATGAATGTGATTAGTATAACCATGCATAGAGTCTGTGTGACATGTATCATGTGTATTATGTATTTTTGTAATAGATACGATATGAAATACATTGCTAGGAAAGGTTTTCCATTGTGTATAAGCTTGAGGCTTTATGACCTTGGGAACAACTAGGTTTTGGAAAGGGTGAAATTTGCGCAATATAGTTGCCCCGACGCACTACTGGTGTATTTTCTCATAGTATAAAGTGTTGTGATGGTTGAGATCCAACATGTTCTTATAGGCTACTCATACCTTTGGGTGGGATAAAATGTTTTTACTAGAACCACATGCTTATAGTTTTAGGAGAGTCTTGTCCATTGCATGATTATAGCATACTCATTGTGTTTAAATTATGAAGTGAATAAATCATGAAATGTATGGAACAAGATTTAATATATCTTGTATTTTCTAGCATGCTTTGATTATTGAAAATGATGAATGTGATAAATGATATTTTTTGTTGTAATTTTATATGTATACTTGTTATTATGCATGTGTGTGGCTACCTGGCCATTTTTTATGCAAGTAGTTAGAGTGAGATATTTCTCACTCATTTTTTCTTCTTCATATTTTATCAAAAATATTATTTTATTATAATAGTTTAGATAAATATCACTTTTAACCCCTATATTCAATCCACAATTTTAGTCTCTTTATTGTAAAATAGAGACATTTAGTTCATCTAATTTTAAAAATACTGAATTTTGGTCCTCTCATCAAAATAACATATACTAATTGTTACATTTTAATGTTTACTCATTTAAGTAAAGTGACATTTACTAACATGACAATTAGAAATTACAAAATTAAACAAATGCAAATAAGATTTTTATAAATAAAATAAATACTAATCACTCTTAAAAATAGATACAAATAAGGATCTTTTGTATGTTATTTTTTAATTTTTATCCTTAAATGTCACGTTACTAAATGTTATGTCACTTAAGTGATAATATATTACCAGATAACTTCAAAATTTAATGATCAATAAAGATTAAATTGATTGCAGGACAAAAAGTTTTCATTTTTAAAATTACGATAACTAAATGTGTCTATTTTAAAATAGAGGGACTAATATTGTGGATTGACAAAAATCGAAGGATCAAAAGTATAATTTAATCTAATTTATCTAAATTACACTTTTAATCTTTCTATTTTAAAATATAATTTAACATAATAGTTTATGTTCTTAAACATTGTATATTGTTTTAAAGTAAAAGTTAATGAATTTCTAATAATATATGAGTTCTTTTTTTTGTCGATAGATTATAAATTAACATAATTATTTAATAATTGTAATATTGAGTGTTTTTTCAAGCTTCATTGATTAATTATATATATATGTATTACTTAATTGCTGAATTTTGATATTTATTGTTATTTTATAATATTAAGGATCAAGGGATCCTAGAGAGTTAAGTGTTACTATGGTAATTTTGGTTAGAGTTAAAAGAACTAATTAGTTTAAGAAAAAATATATAAGATTTTTCTTAAAATGTGAAGTTTATAAGTTCATATTCTAAGAAAATATAAAGAGAAGTTAGAGAGAAAATCTGAAGCCAGAAAGATTTACTTCTTCTTTTGAATTTCGTAGAGTCTTTGACCCTTCCTAGTAGTTAAGTAAAATTGAGAAATTAGAAATTCAAGAGTTAAAAGTTGAGAATAAAAAATAAAGTTAAATTACATTATTAATAAATATGAATTATTTTTTGCTTTTATTTAAATCCAAAAAAATCTACAAAACATGGTGTTGGTACGTAACACTTTATTAACTTGTCATTCTTTCAAAACTAGTATGTTAGCCTCACACTTTGCAAGCTAAATGTTACTATATATTATTAAAATTTACAATAAAGTACATATATTAATAAATATTATATTTAGATTTATAATAAATAATTTTTATTGTAACACAAAATAATATTTTAATAATTAATAATTTATTTTAATGATATAAAAATGAATTACAAAATAAACATGATAAATAAAAATTGAATTAGATAAAAAATTTTATTAAAGAATTTCTAAAAATTCCTTCATTAAAAAAATATCTAAAAGTATTTAATCAAAGAGAGTTGATAATTTATATTAAAAATATGAAAATTTACTTTAAAAATAAATATAATAAAAATTAAATTAAATAAAAAATTAAACAAAAGTCATAAAAATTCTTTACTAAAGAAAAATCTATAAAATAAAAGGTTAAAATATTTTTAAAAAAAAATTGAAGAAAAACACGTCTTATAAGAGAGAATTGATAATTTATTTTAAAATATTAAAATTTAATTTAAAAGATAAATAAAATAGAATTCATATTTAATATATAAAATAAATAATTTATTTTATTTAATTATTTATTGTTAATTAATTTTATTATATAATTTTTTAATAACCGTGACCAATTTTAAACATAAAAATTTTTTGGACGAATTTTACATCGGACAGGAGCTGCAATGCATTATCATAGATGGATTCCGGCTGAATAGCAACTGCATGTATGCCATATGTCGTCCTAATAATCTTCAAGCATTCAATTCAATACATTAGCTGAGTAGAGTATGGCTTTTCCTATGCATGTTTTTCAGCGATCTTTTAGTATGTCAGAACAGAATAATCACTTTCATTTCCAAACAATTACCCAAATTCTTGTCACACAAGGTCGTTCCATCCAAGGACGAAATTTATACAGTATTATTTAATACTTTAATATATAAAACAATGAAAATATTATACTAAATATAATCACTGAATCCCAAGCGTGTGGTTCAGCGGTGGAGGTTGATCCACGCTTAAGCAAGGTCAGGGGTTCGAATCCTGTCTTGTATATGCAGTCGCATTAAATCTTGAAACCAATTATCTCATTTTTTGAGGTGTAACCACTGCAAAATAACACAAAAAATTACGAATAGGGCAGCAGCAACACGTGCTACACTCAACATAGTCTATGTATGACTCTATACACTCAATTCTCGATATATCTGCCACGGCAACTAACCAGTTAAGAATTAAGATTTATAAAACGTGGGTATCACGTGACAATTTGGTTACATGTCAGATTATGTTCATACATATATAACAAATTGTCATGACTAAGTACCTTCAATAATCAATTTAGTTCCTTTGGTAATAATTGGTTTATAATTTAGTTCGCTATTGTACCAACCCCTAATTAACTATAATAAATTAATTAATATATGTAAGATTGAGTACCACGTGATGATTTTGACTTCAGTGATCTTAGTATAGTGTGGTTCTACTCTATGTGGGGCGGCTAAGGAAAGGAAGGACAAATTATATTATGTCCATACATGCGAATCCCAAGAGAATGCTTCCCTTCATAAAAAATAAAAAAATAAAAAAAAAATTACGTGATTGAAGACTATTATGAGATCATGTTTTCAATTAAGTTTGATGCAATATGAAATTTTACTTTAAAAAATAATTAAATTAAATTATGTATTTTATAAAAAATATATCATAGTTACAATAATTTCTTTCGGCAAATACCTACCACAAAGAAATCAAGTATAAGGAAAAATTAGTTTAAATATACGAGGAGAGTCAAATTTAAAAGATTAATATATTAAATGAAGAATCTCAAATCTTAAGTATTGTATTAAAATTTATATTTTATTAATAGTTAGACTTCTAATAATTATTCAAATATTTGATTTGAATTTTTTCATTTGGACTGAAATCGTAACCAAACTCACAACACTATTAACTATAATTGCTTACTATTCTTATAATAGATCAATGTGTCACCGTTACTTTTTCCCCCTATTTCTTAACATTGAGAAAAATCATATCTATAAATCTAGCTATAAAAAATATAAAGAAAATAATTTATTCCCTTCAAAATGTCTCTCAATAACTCCTTAATATTCTTTCTTTCAATATTTTTTTAAATATTTATTTCTTCCAATAATTATCTCTATTGTATATAAAAAAATGGTACTGGAAATAACTAAAAACAAATAAATATAACAAAAAATATATATAAATTAGATAAAAAATATTTTTATAATTATTAATCATTATTAATTTTTGCAAAACTCAATCATTATACATTATAAAAAAAATTATTTTTGTAAAATAAAAGGAAAATTTTGAAATATATATTATGTAAAAGTAAACTGTTTTTTAAGTATTTTGAATAAATCAAAAATATCAAAATTAATTCCGCAAAATAAAAGGAAAAAAATTGGATAAAAATAGATACATATTTTATGTAAAATATTAATAATTACTATTAACAATCAAAATATTAGATTTTAGAAAAAAAATTACACTTACCTCCCTTTTAATTTTTTTAGTGAGCATTAACTTTCCCTTGTTTATTTATTTAAGTGATACATACAATTCATCATATAAGATTATAAGATAACATCACTTGTGTACTATTAAGAGAAAACAACTTATTAATTCAAGTGTTAAGTGCTATTAATTGAATGATATTTATTTTTTTACTTAATTTTAACTCAGATTATATCCAAAATATCATGCATGTTGTGGTTTAAAAAATATATCAATTTCAAAAAATAATTTTAAAGAACGAGTTGAAAAATTATTATTTTCAAAATTGAAGAATAACAAAAATTTTCATAATGAAAACAAACTATTTTGCATAATTTAGAAACGAAAGATGATTGACAAAATATGAATTAAATTTTATTTTTTCTCTTTCTGTCATTATTATAATGAAGATAAGAGATTTTTAAAAATAAGAGAGAAAATGTATGTCATTTAAACAAATTTTAGAAGAGATGACTACAATTAATAATGGGATTAGGTCAGACTTAAATAAGAGTCTATGGTTGACTTTTTTAAAGTCTGGTCTAACTTGACCTATTTAATAAAAAAGTCAAGTTTAAACTTTTGAAAAAAAAATTAAATAAAAATGACAAGCTTATACTTATAGAAAAATATATTAGACCTAATAGATTAGCCTATTTATTTATATAATATAATAAATAAAAATAATATATATAAATAAATAAATAAATTTATAAAATAAAAATAAATGATCAATATTTAAAATATTTTTTATATAATTTTTTTCATTATATTTATCATTAAGACTTATGCATAAGTGTACATCAATATACAAGGTTACACATGAATTATTCATTCAATAGAAAATGATTCAATTTTTTTTTCTGATGTTTCTTTTAAAATTTAAATTTTAACAATATTGAGTAAATTATATTTAAAAAATAATTTTGTTGATTTTTTAAAATTAATTTTATTGACCTAATTAATATTAATAATTTAATTTGTCTTTTAAATAATTTAATAGGTCATGACAGGCTTTAAAAAAGTCAAACTAGACTTATAAAACAAGTCAATGATAAATAATAGGTCAGACTCAGGCTTTAATTATGAAAAATAAATTCAGGCTATATATTCAAAATCTGGTTTGACTTGACTTATTCTCATTCCTAACTACAATTCTTCCTAAAGTTTATGTAAATATGATTACATCAATCCCTCCAAATCCAATAACTTTGTTCTAAATATTTTTTTATATAAATATTATTATAAAATAAATTACTATTAAAATGTAATTATAAATATATATATATATATATATCAAAATAAATATATCAAAATAAAAAGAAAAAAAACTGGATAAAAATATTTTAATACTTACTAATTATTATTATATTTTAAGAAAAAATGAAAAAAATTATTGTCATTTAATTAACAATGATAATATTAAAACAGAATTAATTAATGTTAATACAGAATTTAAAATAGTTCAACTAATGTATATTTTAAAAGAAAACATAATGAAAATCATTTATAGTATTATTTATCCTAAGAATATTATTATAATAAATCATGTTGACTAATTATTTTCCTTTTATTACACTAATTAATTTTCTTTAATCATTGAAATCAATTCTATTAAATAAAAGGAAAAAAATTGGATAAAAAGTAATTATATGTTTTAAAAAATTAATTATATTTTGAAAATATTTAATAAATTATGGATTTTATCCTAAATTACCATAACAACCCAACATATCACTACACTTAATACAATGTAATATAAAAGATAAAATAATCAACTACATTATAATTTTTATGCAACAACACCTCAATATTCATGCAATAAATATATTAATAAGGTGCAAAAAACATAAAACAGTTTTTGTCAATATATTTGAAAAACATAAATGTCTTTATGGGGTTACATATAAATCTTGTACATATATACAATATATATCAAATATGCACTACTGAATATAAAATAACTTTATTGTCAAGTCAAACATCTTTATACAAAATACTTTATCAAAACACTAAACCAAAATTAGATCATCTCCAACATGACCATCCACTAAGCAAAACCCTTCAACATAGTTTTGCTTTTCAACCTAATCTTGTCTTACTCTCATATTAAATATGATCGTTACAGTCCCATAATATGAAAAGACAAGGATAAATTTGTGAAAGAAACAATATAACAACAAAATAAGGAAGTAATAAGTTCAATAAATATAATCGATTTAAAATAATAAGATAGTTTTCAACTTAAAACATGACCACAACTTCAATTAATCATAACTTTCAATATTAATTACAACTTATAACAGACACAACTTTCTCAACATAAGCAACGTCACTCACAACTTAAATATTTAAGGTGTTGTCACACATATCAACCTATGGATATCTCTTACAACAGATATGACGTGTTTTCTCTAGATCAATCATAAACAACTCCATATATCTCTAAACACATGTTTAACAATCATTTTGATTTCTCAACTTTTATCACTTAAATTAGGAAAATCTAGTATTACTCGATTAGTTACTTCAAAATCAGCATGGTTCAACTTGAGCCTTAATCCTAAACTTGACTCTCGTACTGTTATACACACAATCTAAATATCAAAATTAATTTCCCATGATGTTGAAGGAAAAGCCACATCAAGTAGTCAATTTGGCCTTAGAGTATATATATTTAGGTTATCATTAATCCTTCATATGCTAACATTCAATTCAACTTTTAACAAAGAAATTTTCATTAATTATTTTGTTCTTAATGATTATTAACAGAAGTGAATGTGAATCGATGCATGTTCCAAAACTAGTTTTTATCATGATCAATTATATGTAGAAATTTTAAGCATTACAACGTAGAATGGATTAAATTTTCAGGGGTTGATCCACGCTTAAGCAAGGTCAGGAGTTCGAATCCTGTCTTGTGTATGCAGCCGCGTTAAATCTTGGGGCCAGCTATCCCACCGTTTGAGGTGCCTCTAACATCTATCGGCTCTGAATACTCCAGGGACGAAAAAAAAAAAGTTTTCAATAACTTGCAACAATAAATTAGTATATATTTACTTTTTAATATTTTTTAATTTATTCATAACATTATTATATTTTATATCTACAATTATCAACAATTTTTAATTACGTAATCAATTAAATATCAAAGTATTCGACTTATAAATAATGTATCGAATCTAATTTGTCTGACTTATATAAGGAATGGGCCAACCTGCCTACATTTTTCGTCTTTGGTCGGGTGATTTATTATTATTATTATTATTATTATTATTATTATTATTTATTTTGTAAAACTTAGATATAATTTTAAAGATATTTTCAAAAATTAGCATTACATTTAAGTAATCATTATTTTCATCAAGATAATTGAAATTAGCAGCAACTGTTGAAAATATATTAACTTTGATTAAAAATTATCTCCAACCGCAACGATACTGAATCAAAGAAGGGCCTATACAATTGTGTTTAAACTTTTTATTTAAAAAATTATTCTGAAAAATAATTTTGAAGAACTATTTTTTAAAACAAAATAAATAAATCTGTTAAATAATTATTAAGTTGAAAAATATCTTATAGACCAGATAGAAAATTTGCTTGGTTAGTTTATTTTAAGAAAATCTAAAAACAAATTTTTAAAGTAAAATATAAATTCCATTTTATTATATTTTGAACGTGTACCGGAGAGGTTTTTGTAGAAGAATCCAGCCACCAAAACCAGCCAAACAACAAAGGGTCCATAATACTCATCACCATTGTCAGTACGAATACGTTTCAGCTTCTTCCCTAACTGTCTTTCAACCAAGGCATGAAATTGTTTGAACCTCTCCATCACTTGGTTTTTTCTCTGCAAAGCATAGACTCATAGTTTTCTAGAACAATCATCAATAACGGTAACAAAGTAAAGTGCACCACTAAAGCATTTCACCTTCGATGGACTATAAACATCAGAATGTACTAATTGCAACAACTCTGACTTCCTTGAGGGAATATGTTTCTTGAAGGACACTCTAGTTTGCTTTCCAACCATGCAATGAGAACATTTCTCCAATTCTGCACTTTTTAACCCTTGAAGAACATCCTTTTTAGCTAAGCAATTGAGTCCCTTTTCACTAATATGACTAAGCCTTCGGTGCCACAAAGATGCCTCCATATCCATGGCATTCACACTGTCTTTAGCAACCAAAGCTTTTGTCCAATATAGTTTAGAATTTTTCTCCCCTCTAGCCACAACCAAGTTACCTTTGGTGAGTTTCCACTTTCTAGAACCAAAATGGTTATCATAACTACCATCATCGAGCATCTGCACAGAGATCAAATTAAAACGGACATCAAGAGCATGTTTGACTCCTCTGAGCAACAACTACATTCCCATGTTGGTTTGCAGGCAAACATCACCAACACCAATTACTTTAGACACACTATCATTACCCATCTTCAACACTCCAAAATCACTAGAAGTGTAAGATGTGAAGAACTCCTTCCTTGGTGAAACATGCAGTGTAGCACCACTATCAAAAATCCACATGCTCTCATCTGATACAAAATTAACTGACCCATGGTCACTGAGAATAACAAGATCACCACAAGTAGCAGTAGCAACACGATCATCATCATCATGATCCTTTTTTTTTTGCTTACCATTCTTGCCTTTATTCTCCTTTTTCCACAGAAAACAATTCCTCTGTATATGCCCTATTTTGCGACAATAATGACACTCCACATTCTAGTATCCAGACCTAGACTTACTCCTGCTCTTTTCTCTACCACCCTTTGGTTCCTTTTTCTGACTTCTCCCCCTGTTTTCAGTGACAAGCACCTCGGATTGAGATGAAGAAGCTTGTGCCTTCCTTCTCATATCTTCATTAAGAGCACCACTATTTGCCGCTTGTAAAGAAACAATACCATTAGGGGCCGAGTTGGTAATAGAAACTCGAAATGTCTCCCAAGACTCAAGTAAAGTATTCAATAGCCATAGTTCCAAAACTTCATCATCAAATTTGATACTCATTCCGAATAATTGATCTAGGAGCCCTTGAAATTCATTCAAGTGATCTGAAATGGAAGAACTTTCCATGTACCTCAAATTCATCAGACAGTTCAACAAATACAATTTATTATTCCCTGATTTAGAAGCATACAAGGACTCAATCTTCTCCCATAAAGTTCTAGCATGTGTCTCATTAGCAATGTGATTATAAACCATTGTCAGTACGAATACGTTTCAGCTTCTTCCCTAACTGTCTTTCAACCAAGGCATGAAATTGTTTGAACCTCTCCATCACTTGGTTTTTTCTCTGCAAAGCATAGACTCATAGTTTTCTAGAACAATCATCAATAACAAATGACCATCTCTTAATTCTCACCAAGTGTGAAGGAAGCAATTCTTTTTTTTTTCTTCCTCTCAAAGAGGAATGCAAAAACTTTCTCACTTTTCTTTTCTCTTTCTCTCAAAAAGGATTCTAGAATGGATACTAGAATGGTTTGGACTTCACAAGTCTCCCTATTTATAGGGGGATGTAATGACTCTTCATTTCATGACTCTTTAGTCACTAATCTTTATTCATGACCGTTTATTCATGGTTCTTCATTTATCATGGTTCTCTATTCATGACTCTCTATTCATGGTTCTCCATGAGATATCACTCTTCATTCATAACTCTTTATAAGATGTGACTCTTCATGAAGTACTTCATTAATTAAGGGAGAAATTCCAACAAATCTCCCTTTTCCATTCTTAATTTGAAAACATCATTATACCAACACCTTGGCAACAACCTTCTATCCTCTTGGTTGATTTAGTCATCATATCAGACCAATTAGTGTTTGTATGTATCTTCTCTATCTTTAATTTCTTCTCATTCAATGCTTATCATATCTAATGATATTAGATGTCAATGTGTTTGGAACGTGAATGGAACATGGGATTCTTGGCTAGATGAATGGTACTTTGATTTTCCCAATTCACCACATAATTGTCTTGATTGTTTCCTAACTTACTTAGGAAATTCTTCGTCCATAACAATTTTTTACACGCTTCTGCTACAACACACTAATCATCTTAGGAAATTCTTCATCCATAATCGTCTTGATAGTGTCCTAACACACTTAGGAAATTCACCATAATGGTCTGCAAAAGTCTTCTTGAAATTATGTTGGGTCATGAAAAGATCAAACTTTTTGTACCATTGGCTTGGAGCTTGCTTAAGAGCATAGAGGCTTTTCTTCATACAACACACTAAATTTTCTTTGCCAAGTTCTTCAAAACCTTTTGGTTGAGCCACATATATTTCTTACTCTGAGTCTCCATGTAAGAAAGTTGTTTGACATCAAGTTGTTCTATCTCTAAATCTAGTTTGGTGGCTAGACCAAAGATTTCTTTAATAGATGTCATCTTCACCACTAGTGTGAAGGTTTCTTCAAAACCTATGCCTTTCTTTTGGAACACCCCTTCACAATAATTTATGCTTTATACCTAGGATTTGGGTTGTCTTTTTCAGTCTTGATCATGAACACCATTTGTTTTGCAACGCCTTTTGTCCTTTTAGCAATTCCATTAGATCATAGGTTTGGTTTTCCTTCAAGGACTGAATTTCTTCATTCATGGCTTGTTACCTTTTTCTTTTCCATTCATCACAATAGATTCTTCAAAACTTTGAGGTTTTCCTTTCATTAGTAAGGTTGATAAAATCATCAAAGAAATACCTTATTGTTGGTTGTTTATTTCTTGTGGATCATCTCTCTTGAGGTTCCTATTGTATCTAAACGTTCTCCATCATCTATTCTTTATTTGTTTGATGAAATGGTTCATTTTTCTCATCAGTTTCCATCATTTGATCAAGTTGCTCTATCTAATCAAGTTATTTCGTCTGATGTTCCATTTAAGGAGTTTCTCCTTCTAGATTAATGGGACTTTGATTAAGAACCACCTTGAACTTTGGTTTCTCAAATTGTTTGACATCTTGAATTGTTTGATTCTCAAAGAACACCACATCTCTACTTTAAACAATTCTCTTGTTTGTAGGATCCCATAGTCTAAACCAAATTCATCTCTTGGTGAACCAAGGTATATGCACTCCTTTGCCTTTGCATTAAGCTTTGCGCTTTCATATATCGGAATGTGAACAAAAATGTTACATTCAAAGATTCTCAAGTGACCATAGGAGTATTTATTTCTATACCATAAATCATCTGGTATCTGTCCATTTAACAATGTTGAGGGTAACAGGTTGATCAAAATGACTCAGGGTTTAGGGTTGCATAAGAAAGAATGCTCTGTGCCTTTTCTACAATCATTTGATTGAACCTTTATACTATACCATCCACTTGAGGTGTCTTAGGAGGTACCTTCTCATGTCTTATCTCATGAGACTTACAATAATGGTCAAATAAGACTTTGTACTTTCCACCATTACCATTTCTCAAGCACTTAAACTTTCTACCAGTTTTTTGTTCCACAGATGCATGAAACTCCTTGAAAGATTGAAGAACTTGGTCTTTCATCTTCAATAAATACACCCATAATTTTTTAAAGTAGTCATCAATGAAGGTAACAAAATAATGGGCACCATCAATGGAACTTTTAGATGTTGAGCATACTTTTGAGTGAATGAGATCCAAGATTTGCTTTCTTCTTCTAGCATTTTCTAATTTATTTAATGATACTCTGCATTGCTTTCCTTCAAGACAATCTTCACATGATTTAAGTGGATGCCTTTTTATTTGTGGAAGGTGATCTTTTGCAAGGAGTTCTAATCCTTTCTCACTCATATGGACCAAATGTCTATTCCATTAAGCAACATTCATCTCCACTTTGCATATATTTCCCTTCACAAAGAGCCTTCCTTCTTATCGCAAGCAACAATCATGATTCCTCAAACGAGTTTCCATCTACTAATACACCAAATGGGTTCATTATCCCAACTTCATCTAGTTTTCCAACTAAGATAAGATTTAAACGCATCTCTAGTACATGTCTTACCACCTTTAACACTATCTTGTTTCCAATCTCAGTCATCAAAGTCACTTATCCTATGCTGCCACAATCTTACTTGTGACATGATTGCCTATCTTCATCGTACTAAAGTCTCCCTTTTGAAATGTTGAGAAAAATTCTTCATGTTGTGTGACATGAAAGGATGCAATGAAATCAACTATCCAAATACAATCATCTAATGCAACATTCAAATAATTTTCTTCACCAATGAGAAAAATGTTCTTATCATCTAAGACCACCGCTATAATGGTTTTTTCTTCCACCTTTTTCTTGGGTTCTATCTAATTAGAATAAATTGCTCTAATTTTCTAGTCTCTCTTCAAGAACCTACACTCTAACTTCTTGTGACTATATTTGCCACAATAAAATCAAGTTAGGTTTTTGATGTGATACTTAGATCTTCCTCATGATTTCCCATGACTTCTTCCTCTTCCCCTTTGATCATTCCTCCTTCTGTTCTCAACAACAATGGCTTCAAAGTAACTATGCTATTCTGAGATCGAACGAGAAAAATTGAATTTAATTAATTCAATTTATACAACTTTAGAACAATTAGAAAATTACAAAAATGAAGCCATTCATTTTGAACATCAGAAGCTTGGTCTAAAATTCCCGAAAAATTAGCTTTTTATGATCTTTTGTCTCATGGTAGCCTGCTCCAGTTCCCTTACGAAACTTTCGTTATTGGGTTAGCCATACACTTTACATGTTTCTAGAGCCTCTTTCTCTTCATCTTGACTCTTTATTTAGCAAACAACCTACAACAACATCCATGCTAAGTTGTCCACCTTTAGTAGAATTGCTAAGAGTGATAACCAATGTGTCCCAACTCTCAAGCAAAGAACCAAAGAGTAAACAAGTTTGTAAGTCATCATCAATTTTTATTTATGCTTTCATCAATTGATTCACAAATCTTATAAATGTGTTTAAATTTTCAATCATTTTCTTAC
This sequence comes from Cajanus cajan, assembly GCF_000340665.2. Taxonomy (NCBI): domain Eukaryota; kingdom Viridiplantae; phylum Streptophyta; class Magnoliopsida; order Fabales; family Fabaceae; genus Cajanus; species Cajanus cajan. Next base: position 265,891 of record NW_017984321.1, read on the forward strand.
CCTCGGAGTACTTTAACTTTGCCCGTTTCTTGACAAGAGGAACCTTGTTCCTCGAAGTCTTCTTTTGAATCATGGATTCAAGATTTTCCCATAACTTATACTCATTGGTATAAGTTGATACATGCCCAAACAAACTTTGATCAATATATTTTTGAATCGTAGCAATTTCTTTGCGATTCAGAAGTTCCAATTCTTTGTCAGTCTTTTCCCTAAGCTTGTTCTAATTTGTGATTGACTCATACAACTCCTTATAGTATAAATGATCTTCCATTGTCGACTTCAAATAAGAGTAATTATTTGTAGTTAACTTGAACATATCTCCATAAAGAATGATTATTCCCTTCATCTTGAGTTACATAAGCTAAAAGCTCCTCCAACTAGGGGAGCTTCAATTAACATATTTAATCCCACCTTTGTCAACACAAAATAGGCACTATGCAGAAGCAAAAATAAGAATAAAGAGTAGAAGACTAACACTAGAAATTTTAGGTGGTAAACCTTCTAAATGTGAGTAAGGAAAAATTACGGGACCTAGTCCAGTAAAAAATCTTTATTTCTTAAAATGATCACTTAAAGAATCTCCTCCCTCTCGAATGACCATCTCTCAATTCTCACCAAGTGTGGTGGAAGTAAATCCCTCTTTCTCTTAAAGAGGAATAAAAGAACTTTATCATTCTACTTCTTTCTTTCTCTCAAAAGGGATTCTAGAATGGATTGGACCGTTCTACTCTACTACCACTTCACAAGTCTCCTTATTTATAGGGAATGGGATGACTTTTCATTTTATGGCTCTTCATTCATGGTTTTTCATTCATGAATCTTCATTCATGGCTTTTCATTCATGACTCTCTATTCATGGCTCTCCATGAGATATCACTCTTCATTCATAACTCTTCATGACATATGACTCTTCATGAAGTACTTCATGGAGGAATCCTAACAACAGTTAATTGCTATGTTGGCACATATTCTCTCTCCTAACTGACATTCATCAATTAGAAACTAAGTAGATTTAGACACATGACATAATAAGGTTCAATTTTTAATTTAATTAAAAATAACTGAAGTGACGTTTGAATGACTTATTTATTCCCACCCACTCCCATTACCACTAAGTTTTTCCTTACTTCTACCAAGGGAGTTTTGTGATTCATTAAACATGGTAAAAACACCCAAATTCAATTGACACATCCTTGCCTACGATCTTTTACAACTATTACTCATTTTGCTAAACCCCAAATTAAATAATTTATAGTTTACAATCCTAAACCTATAGTCAGAAAAGATGAAGAAATTAAGGATGGTTGAGACAAAAGTATTCAACTATAGGAATTCCTATGAAACCTAGCCTTCCATTTGAACTAGAGCACCCATGAATAAAAATGTGTCAATTGCTAATTGAAAAGTGGCAAAACCTTGCATTATGGTTCATATTAGGCAATTAGAAGAGAGAACAGTCAATTGAGAGAGAATAAGTGTCAACTTGATACTTAACTACTGACTATTTAAGAAACTAATAGAGTTAGTAACTAAAATGTAGTAGAAAGACTTACTTGCATAAGAGTTAAAATTTAAGGACCCAAATGTCACAATAAATCTTTTAGAGACCTATTGGTCACCTCTACCATCTTTCAAGTACCAAATTGGATATTTACTCATTTTCTGTGCTTATAATTTTGAAATTTCTTTTGGGAATCATTGAAATATCTAAATGTTTCATTTTTTGTCTATATCATCAAAGTCCATTACAAAAATGTTAACTTGATGATTGCATCACATGCCATGTTAACAAAAGATGACGCTATGATGTTATCATGTGCCAAGTTAATATAATACCACACCATTAGTATCACGTCATCACATGCCACGTCAACATAATATGCCACATAAGAAATAGTGTCACATTAGCATCACGATAAAGGAATCCAAAATGGAGAAACATAATTTACTAGGACAAAAAATAGTTTTTGTCAGATAAAAATGATTTTTTTTGAATGAACTAAATGAAAAAAAGTGTCTTATAAGTTAAACATAATCTATACATTTAATTTAAAATAATATAACTTAAAAATCAAATAACAAAAAATATATTTTAATTCTTTTTTTCATATTTTCATTTACATATTATATAAACTGTCCAAACTCTCATTCACCTCACATCATCCCTTCCTTTCTCACAAGAAAAAAAAATACTCACTATGCCTTAAAACACTACTAGAAAAATTAAAATTAGAGAGGGAACAAATCTGAGCAACAACTACATTCCCATGTTGGTTTGCAGGCAAACATCACCAACACCAATTACTTTAGACACACTATCATTACCCATCTTCAACACTCCAAAATCACTAGAAGTGTAAGATGTGAAGAACTCCTTCCTTGGTGAAACATGCAGTGTAGCACCACTATCAAAAATCCACATGCTCTCATCTGATACAAAATTAACTGACCCATGGTCACTGAGAATAACAAGATCACCACAAGTAGCAGTAGCAACACGATCATCATCATCATGATCCTTTTTTTTTTGCTTACCATTCTTGCCTTTATTCTCCTTTTTCCACAGAAAACAATTCCTCTGTATATGCCCTATTTTGCGACAATAATGACATATTGGCGCCATTTGCGAACAGCAGTGGTGATAGCATGAAGTTCGCGGACATACGTGGAAGCATGTTGTAACTTTGGGCAAAACTGTTTACTGAAAAATGCTACCGGATGACCTTGCTGCATAAGAACAGCACCCATGGCGAGACCAGAAGCATCTGTTTCAAGAGTGAAGGGAATGCTAAAGTCTGGTAAAGTAAGAACAGGAGCGTCTATCATTGCCTGTTTGAGTGTTTCAAATGCAGATTGAGCTTCCGGATTCCATTGGAAACAATCCTTGCGCAATAGAGCCGTTAATGGAGAAGCAATAGTGGCGTAACCCCTAATGAATTTTCGATAAAATCCGGTCAAACCAAGGAAGCCACGCAATGCCTTGATGGATGTAGGAACAGGCCACTCTACCATAGCTTGGATTTTGGATGGATCAGGTTCAACGCCGCGTGAGGACACGATATGACCCAAGTACTCCAATTCACCAATTACTTTAGACACACTATCATTACCCATCTTCAACACTCCAAAATCACTAGAAGTGTAAGATGTGAAGAACTCCTTCCTTGGTGAAACATGCAGTGTAGCACCACTATCAAAAATCCACATGCTCTCATCTGATACAAAATTAACTGACCCATGGTCACTGAGAATAACAAGATCACCACAAGTAGCAGTAGCAACACGATCATCATCATCATGATCCTTTTTTTTTTGCTTACCATTCTTGCCTTTATTCTCCTTTTTCCACAGAAAACAATTCCTCTGTATATGCCCTATTTTGCGACAATAATGACACTCCACATTCTAGTATCCAGACCTAGACTTACTCCTGCTCTTTTCTCTACCACCCTTTGGTTCCTTTTTCTGACTTCTCCCCCTGTTTTCAGTGACAAGCACCTCGGATTGAGATGAAGAAGCTTGTGCCTTCCTTCTCATATCTTCATTAAGAGCACCACTATTTGCCGCTTGTAAAGAAACAATACCATTAGGGGCCGAGTTGGTAATAGAAACTCGAAATGTCTCCCAAGACTCAAGTAAAGTATTCAATAGCCATAGTTCCAAAACTTCATCATCAAATTTGATACTCATTCCGAATAATTGATCTAGGAGCCCTTGAAATTCATTCAAGTGATCTGAAATGGAAGAACTTTCCATGTACCTCAAATTCATCAGACAGTTCAACAAATACAATTTATTATTCCCTGATTTAGAAGCATACAAGGACTCAATCTTCTCCCATAAAGTTCTAGCATGTGTCTCATTAGCAATGTGATTATAAACATTGTCTTCTACAAATTGTCGAATAAAACCACACACTTGTTGGTGTTCAAAGTCTCAATCTTCTGATGACATAGAATTTGGCTTTTGAGTAGTAAAGACGGGAAGATGCATTTTCTTCACAAATAGCAAGTCTTTCATTTTGCCCTTCCACAAGTGATAATTAGTGCCATTCAAAGCAATCATTTTAGTTTTTTCCTCTATCATTCAAAGCTAGTCAAATAGTGCCAAACCAAAGCCAAAAGAGCTCTGATGTCACTCTGATGGGGAAACAACAACACAATAACAACACAGAGCAAACTTAAACAGTTATCGCAACAGAAATAAATTCCCCTAACTTGCAAGAATCTGTGAGGAACAACAACCAATGAACAAAAATAATAAATTACCAAAATCACACACAAAGACACCAAGAATTTTAACGTGGAAAACCCCTTAAAGCAAGGGTAAAAATCATGAGTCGTCCACACCAAAGAAATAGCTCCACTATGATCAACAAAGAGTACAAAAGAGTCTCAATCAACTACACAAAATAGTGTTAACAGCCAACCAAACAACAAAGCAATAAAGCTTACAAATAGAGAACAAAGAAGATGAAGAATCGGACGTCACGAACCTTCTGTTTAATTTTCAGCCCGATCCAACGGTTAACGAACTTGCAGTATCGATTTTACTGTGGCAGCCCTGTGTAAAAACGAGAATAATTTTCTCTTTTCCTTTCTCTCAAAGTGCTGGTGTTCTAATTGACTTCTGACTTTCCCTCTTTCTCCCTCTTGTGCTTCAGACCCTCTCTCCACTTAGTTAAGTGAGACATTAAATGGGCTTCTCAATTTTGGGCCTTTTCTCCACATAGGAAGGGAGCCCAATAGCCAACAGTTGCAAATGTACCTCAGTGAGCCAACAATCTGTTTGTATTGTTGTCCACTAGTTTCTCCCTTTCACCTTTCAATAGTTTGATGTTTGCTTCAGCTGGAGTTGATGCCTCATTGCATTGTGTCATATTAAACCTCTTCAACACTTCAGATATGTACTTCTTTTGGTGCAGAAGAATTCCTTGATCAGTTCTTGTAAACTCCATGCCTAGAAAGTAGCTAAGGACTCCTAAGTCTGTCATCTCAAACGTGGTCTTCATCTTCAGCTTGAAGGACTCAATGTTCTCTTGATTACTGCCTGTAATCAATAGATCATCCACATACAGACACACTATAAGTATATTAGTTTTAGATTTGGCATTCACATATATGCCATGTTCCACAGAACATTTCAAAAAGCCCAGTTGCACAAGGAAGGAATCAAGTCTTCTATTCCAAGCTCTGGGGGCTTATATTAACCCATAGAGAGCCTTTCTATGCCTATACATTCTTCCTTATGCCTCTTTTACTTTGAATCTAGGAGGTTGAGACACATAAACCTCTTCTTCAAGTGGACCATTCAAGAAGGCTAACTTCACATCTAACTAAAATAGCTGCCAGCCTTTGAAGTTAGCTAGAGACACCACCAATCTAATTGTCTCAAGTCTAGCCAAGGTCCCAAAAGAATAAAAAGGCAAAACAAAAGTGGGAATATGGAATATCAGCCGCGACAAGCAAGCGTAAATAAAGGTACCTAAAGCATAGTCCACACTATGTGCTCTCCAATCTCAAAGTCTGAAAGTCTTAATTGGTGTCTTAAAGCAACTATCATATCCTATCCAAGGATTTCCACCTTGTGGGGATTGCTGCCTCTTGCTTCCATCAATTTTCATTTATTAACTATGCATAATCCTAATTTAGTCTTTAATTTTTTGTAACAAACTATTCACTTTATTAGTGTCAGAAGGTTATATATTTGAACCTTTTACACTGGATTCTATATATGAATCATTATAAGTGTGAGCAGGTTATGTTTGACTCATAAGAGAACACATTTTAGTTTTGAATTTTGTTTACTTCGTAGAAATAATTAGCAGTTTATATGTTCCCTATCTTTTGGAAGGAAGCTTCACCATTATGTCCTTTTCATTAAGTTTCTTTTGCTCTTGATTTTATAGTTTCTTTTAAATGATTGAAATCTTTAATGTGATAAATTAAAATTGATAATTTGTTTGTGTGATTTTTGTTATTGTAATTTGGTGGCCAAATTAATCTTGATTGACAATATTTGTCCATTATATATAGACAAAAAAAAGAATCCAAAAACAAACATATTTTGTTTTTTAAAAAAATGCAATCTACATCGGTTCTCAAGAGAACCGATGTAGATTTATGCTTAAATCTACATCGGTTCTCAGGAGAACCGATGTAGATTTAAGCTTAAATCTACATCGGTTTTTCAGAACCGATGTAAAAATGCATACATTTTCTACGTCACTCTATTCTACATCGGTTTTAGAACCGATGTAGATGACTTTAGAGAACCGATGTAGAATATATATCTTGTAGTTAATTAGAAGACTTCCAAACTCTATTATATTAAAAGGGAATTGTGTTTGAGTAAACATAGACCCGAATTGAGGGTCCATTGGATGAGCTGAAGACACAAAAAATAAAGGTCTTTTACTTGCATCTAGCTCCAAGATGTAAACAAGATCTCTGCCATCAACTTGCAACTATCAAAATGACTTCCCTTAAAGACACAAATATTTCTATGCTTCCAAATACACCAAGTTATATATGGAACACCAAACCACCTTCCACTTGGCAGATTCTTCTTTCGATTTAAGAACATTTAGCACTTGATCAAAGTGAATTATGGGATGTTTTGGCAAGATTGTTGAGGTGTTAACCCAATTGAACCATTGCTTCCATACTCCATCAATGAATTTGCATGTTAACATAATATGAGATATTGATTCTACTTTGGCATGGCATAAAGGACAAAGTAATTTTGCAAAATCCAATCTTGTGTCTCTTCTATCCAAGTTTTGATTTGTTGGTAAATCATTGTGGTATACCCTTCACATAAATAGAATTGCTTTAGGGGGAGCCTTGAGTCTCCAAATCTATTGGAAATAATCATTCACTTATGATCTATGTAGATCATTAATTATAAATTGTTTTGTATGTTGAGCTAATTAATAATTTTTCAGACTTTCTAGTAAACCATAGCCACCGATCGTGTTGACCTCTTTGCAAATTCATAGTTGACAATAGTTGTTGCAGTTTTCCCTATTAAGCCTCTTCCCATGTAAACCATCTTCTACGCCACTTAAGATCCCAAACCCATTTATCATCATGCCAACTTCCCATATCAGCTATACACTTGTACTGTTGTTCCGAATTTAAATGCAGTCTTGGGAATAAAAATTCCCAGTAAAGAAAGTCATGCTTTTTCATAGTCCACTTTAAAGGAAAAAATATATTTTTTTCTTTTGGCTTCGTCAATAGCCTTACTTACGACCACCACACTATGGAGAATATTTTATTCTATTTGCTAAAAAAGTTTCTAAAATTTTATATATACAACACACCAAAGATATGAGTCAGTAGTCCCCGAACTCTACACGGATCATGTACTTTTGGTATCAAAGTAGTAAAAATATGAGTTAAAGATGAGTCAATGTCCCTCTTGCGCATTATAATGGGTTATGGGAGTGGGTTTATACCTACATTAAGTTCTCTGAGGTTACATGTACACACCCTATGCTCTAGCTCGTCACTAAACCTAGTATCGTATACCACCCATCCGTGTTTCTATATTTCCCGATCTATGTAAGCTTTCCTGTATGATAAATCCCTCAAAGGTTGGTATATTTCCATGTTCTCCTTTTGTCCCCTTTGTACACTCCTTTAAGCATCCTTTTTTTGCTGTTGCCACTACAAAAAAAAAAAAAAAGAGTTAGTGGGGGTTAATTTTGAATTTAATTGTGGTTACGCTAAATGCATTTTCAGGGGTTGTCCAAACCCCCGGTAAATCATCCATAAATAACGTCTTTAGCGTCTTTAGCGGGACTTTTCATCAACTCGCAGAAATTGTGAATTTCCTAAGAATTTTAAACCTCAACTAAGTAGTTACAATTTTTAACCCCAATAATTAATTAATGTTTCTAACCCCACCTATACAATTGCAAATTCAAACCCCCATTACTTAACAAGGGTTTCTAACCCCAACTATGTAATGATGACTTCAAACCCTATATAATTAACCAAAGTTATGTAACCCTCGTTAAGTAACATGCACATATAACCCCCATTAAATCACATCTATTAGTAGGGGGTTATATAATTCCAAGAATGTGTTAGGGGTTATATAATTCCAAGAATGTGTTAGGGGTTATATAACCCCCTACTAATACAATCTAAATTTTTCCTAGATTATCTAATTTTTGTTAATATCTTTTTTTAAAAAAAATACTTTCTTATACCTACAAATTCAATATTATACCGAATATTCTTTACATAATGACCTTTCTGTTATATAATTATATAAAATAAATCAAGTAATAAAGATGCAAATTACAAAGTATAGAAATAGAGCTAACACAAATTTATATTAGTTTGATTGCAAAACACAAAAGTACATAACAATCACAATGTATAAAACATGTATACACTAGAAGAAGTTTCTGAAGACTCTTATGTGGTCAATCTTAGAAAATAGTGAATATAAAATGCTCAAATATGTTCCTCAAAACAAACTAGTACAATGATAAATATGATATATCAAATTTATGAAAATAAAGGACAAATCATCTTTAAATTGATATGCTCTTCATCAACTATCAAATATGTTCATCTCCATGTTGAGAATTTATTTCATTAGTTGGTACACTTCCTTGATCAGAAACCTGAAATATAAATGTAAATCATAATTCAAAACTTAAAAATTATACGATGAAATATATTAAAAAAGTTATTTGACTTTTAAAAATTACTGGTGAAGGATGAAACATTGCCAGGTTGAGGAGTAATTGACCTTGATAATTTTGCGAAAAAAAGTTAAACATTGCCCCAAATTCTTGATTTTGTTCCTCAAATTTTTTATTTTGCTCCTCCAATTGTGATTTCGAAGCAGTGACCTATTAAACAAAATTTAATTAACTTAGTCAAACTAATAAAAATAAAAAAAAAATTACAAGGAATTAATAACAAGTAATTATGTTGTTTACAAATACACACGTGTTAGTTGATAATTCAATTTTCATTATTTTTTATAATTAAGGGATGAATATAAAAAAAATAACAAAAATAAAAAGGGAAAATATAAATAAGAATGTGAATGAGGGTTGAAATTGAAAAATATTAATTGAAATTGAATTAGCATTAGCATCACCAATTCAGTCCCAATCACAAAGAATTAATTTAGTCCCAAAAAATTAATAGCAAATAAAGAAAAAGAAACACATACTAACCTCATTTGTAATTATCTATAAGAAGAAGATGAAGTCATCTCATTATGTGAATGTCTAGTGTATCCAAACAAGCGAGATGGGCAAGGTCTCAATCCCATCCCCCGAACACGTCCACAATGTTTTTGACTTCCTAAAGCATGTGCTAGGGAATCTTGAGTTGATATGTCTTGTGAAGATGATGGTGCATTAATTTGATTCATATGCTTAAATTTTTTCCTACAATATAAGTAATTATATAAGTTGGCATATACTTGTTTAAGCACTATAATATTTAGCAAAAATAAACTTACACTAATTTTTCTTACTTCATCATTCACAAATTCTCCATTAGCATGTTTATGTGTTGTTATCCATACTTCTCCCCTACTAACTTTATGACCACATATCTACAAATTTCATGAAGAACACCAATCCTAATAAAGTCGTTTAGGTTACCATTCAGGGCTCACAAAAATTGATGTTGTGGTTCGCACACAGATTGGAAGGCTCAAATTGCAACTCACTAGTCAACTTGACTCATTTCAATTGCAAACGATAAGGCAATATAAAAAAAATTATCATGTAGTGAAACATACTATATAGTACCATAATAGTTGTCACAAAAAATTACTTTTACCAACACTATAGATACAACATATGTTGTTATGTTGTTACAAAGTGTAGGTATATGTTATAGAGACATACAATATAAGTTGTTAAATTTTATTCAAATTTAAGACAAAAATTATATGTAACTATATGTCAAATAAATTTATATCTACATATATTGTATCTATAATAATACTTATTGTATGTTATTATATGTAACATTTTTTATAGTGAAAGGTGTCATAATGGGCCCAATCCAACAAGTTGACCCATATGGCAAAAAACAATTGTTGGATTGGGTTGGGTTGTACTTTTTAACATCTAACTCACACAACCAAACATGCACATTTTGCCAATCCAATAAATTAAATGAGAAGTTGAGTTGGATTGACCTGTACGATTGACCCATTGAGTTGCACATATTTTTCCTTGACTTTTACTATATTAACTCATTATTTTATTACTAGTTGAGTACTGATTAAGACTTCTTTATGATTGTATTGTTTAATTATTTTATTGTTGTTGATGGACTTATTATGATTATATTGTGTACTTATTTTATTATTGTTGATGAAATTAGTTATGATGGTAGTATTGAGGACTTATTTTAATATTATCATATCGCTTGTTGTAGTACTAAACCATTACTCTTAATGCTACAATTAAGTTGGCTCCAAGGAGGTTGCAACTGAGAGGGCCAGTGATGATTACTATTAAGGCATATTTTTTTCCCCTATGATGTATATTCGTGTTAAAAAAGTAAGAAATGTGTGGTGAATGAGAGAGTTTCAAGTATTTATACAACATGTAAATGACCTTATAGTGTTAAAGAAAGAAAAAATATTTTCAAAAAAACACTTAAGTAAAAAAATATAAAATATTTGGATAAAAAGTCTCACGTAAAGGATTAACAATAAAAAACATGTCACTATAACAAATCCTTCAAATATATTTTCAAGTGAAGGTATTAAAGATAACATTAAACTAAACATTATTAAGGAAATAACTTGGTAACCCAAGGGCCAATACAAATATTGCAAAGCTAAACAAAACATTACTCCAAAGTCCCTGATGTCCCATTCTATATCAGAGTTTAACCCACAAAGAGTACATAAGGCTTAAGCCCTAACACCAGCATCATCATCTTGATGTTCTTCACCTACAAAACATACACACAAAAAAACAACATGGCAAACAAGGGTGTTCAGACATAATTTTGACTATAAATAGGGATGTCCAGACCATGTTTTATTTATTAAGTTTTAGCTTTATTCTCTTAGAGTTTTTTTTCTTGTATTTGTTATCAAGATTTTGCAAGAGGCTATAAGCCAAACCCTTGCAGAAGAATTTTTCAGTTACGATTATATCTTTTCGTCTGTTTAATGGATTCTAGCAACATGATTGGCTAGTTTCTCTTTTCTAGAGTTGTGATGTAATTGTTCCTAGTAAACTCCAATGATAAATTCATGAATTATTTGTTATGTCAAGCGAAGATGAAATAATTCCAAGTGAGGTTTTGAATATGAAAAATATAATACATATTGTTATTTCTAACAAGTGTGCCAGTGTTTCAAAAAAACATTAGTACAGGCAAAATGAAGGATCAGCATATGCATCAGACGATACAAAATGACAAACAAAAGCTTCATAAAAACAAGTCAAAGCAAAAAGAACTCAGACGAAAGTTGGTCAAACAAAAACAGAAGTCAACAAAAATTAGACAAAGAGCAGTACAAACTAATAAGCATTTCGAACGAAAATGAAAGACTATTCATATACAAGTTGATCAGATCAGAAGAAAGTCAAAGCATTAATGACTAATGCTCAGAAGAAAGTCAAGATTGAGATGCAAAAGACCAACAGACGCAGACGAAGACTGCCACGCAAGAAATTGAAGAATCAAGTCTTAAAAGACAAATCAAGGCAGTGTTTATAATCACTCAAATGCTCTCAACGTAAACGCGTGATAAAAAAGAAGAGAAGAAGAAGAAGAAAAGCACGCAAAAGCAAGAGCATGCATGTGTAAGAAAAAGTAAATTACTTTTTCAGATAAGGACAACCAGTGACGGATCTAGAAATTGTAGATAGTGGGGGCAATAATTATTTATATATTTATAATATTAAAAATTCTATATATAATTTTTAAAAGTATAAATATATATCATAATTATTTTTTACAAATTTTTATATTTATGCTTACAATTAAAGATAAAAATAAGTTAGGTTAGACTATGTTATATTATAATTTAGTAGTTTAAATCTAACTATTTTTTAAAATACATGTCCTAAATATGACTTATTTATATATTATAAAAAAATTTAAATGTTTGGTTAGAACTACAATTCTAAAAATATACTTTATAATAGTTTAATACTAATAAAAATATAAAAATAAATATATTAAATTATATAAAAACCAAGTTTAATTTATTTATAATATAAACATGTTTTTAATATCTAATATAATATTTTAGATGATAATTTATTTCAAAATATATTTTATAATAAAATTTTTAAATAGAATACAAATCTTCCAATCTTTCCCATTTTGATTTTTTAAATTAATTGACATATACAATCTTATAATCTTTACTATTTTAATTTTTTTAATCTACGTATACATAAATAAAAAGCACAAAAGATAAATATATGGTACAAATTTTATTTTATCAAAAGTTAAACTTTTTAAAAAAATTAATTCGTTATTAAGACATTTTTTTTATCACATATGAGAACTAATCTCCTTCGAAAATATGATAAATATCAAATAAATGGATAATTTTTTAAAATTTATATTTTATAATAAGATAATTTAAATATATATATTTATTTTATTAAAATATAACTTTTATTTTTAAAAATATATAACTTTTTGACTAAAAAAAATATTTGTGTAAAATGGTAGTGGGGGCATGTGCCCCCACTCTCTTCTACATAAATACGTCCCTGAGGACAACACTCTATAGCTATGTGACCACAAGAGGACAAAAAGGTTCCTTGGTCTCTGCTAAATTTAGACACTGTTGCTACCAAGGCAAAGAATACTTTGCGCAAGGTCTACAACATGAAGCAACATTTAATGCAAGACCTCAAGCATTAAATGAGAAGATTGAACTAGTCATGAACAACCATACTTGCTTCAAAGGACACTTGCAACAGGCAGATTCTACAAGGCAATATATATATCACTGTCTCCAACCTTGGAAGGTTGGCTTTTTTGGCTGGCCTTTGGCCATGCATTCTTAACAAAGTGATATCAAGCCCACGAAAAAACGAAACCAGAGATAGAGCATATAGAATCAAATGTACCATAGTGTATTCATCTCTGTAACTAAGGTGTTCCAAACATGTACATCTTAGGAATAAAACCTTAGTGAGTGTAGAAACCTATGTATGCTCTCTACGAGAGTAACCCATACACTCAAACTAAACTTGTCTAACTAATATTGTAAAGCCTGAAGAGGCTAGGGGAAGAATACTTGTAAAGCTTGGAGAGGCTTGTGAAAGAATACTCACTATGAGCTAGAAGTGGCTGAGTAAATAATACTAGCATTGATGAGTGAAGTCAACGGGCCAGGAGTTGGGCGAGAATACTCATTGGGAGCCAGAAGTGGCTGATCAAAGAATACTAGCGCTAGTGAGTAAAGCTGACAAGCCAAGAGTTGGTCGATAATACTCACTGAGAGCCAGAAGTGGCTGAGCAAAGAATACTAGCGTCAGTAAGTGAGGTTGACAAACCAAGAGTGGTTGAGAATACTCGGGCAACCAGAAGTGGTTTAAGAATACTAGCATCTGCGAGTGAAGCTGACGAGTCAGAAGTGGTTGAAAATACTTGGGACCAAGAGTGGTCGTGACCTGGGTGGTCTATAATACTCACTGCTAGCTTGAAGAGGTTGAACAAACAATACTTGTACTTAATTGATTATTTAGTGGAACCCTTCATTTGAAGGAGACTGGACGTAGCTCCGTTTGAGTGAACCAGTATAAAAATTTGCTCTATGTTTTAACTTTTCAGACACACTTTTTTGATTAATCTAATTCACTAAAAACTTCGTCTAATGCTTATCGTCTATTAAAACTATCTTCATACGAAAAATTTTTTTTTAACCAATCTTGCATTTTCCTTACGGAGTTGAAATATTATTTTCTGACGGAAAGAAGCACCTTTGCGAAAACGATTTTTAAAATCCTTCGTTCACACACATATTCAACCCCCCTTCTATGTGTTTTTCATCTAACTTCATTATTTGTTTTAATTATCTTATTATTTTAGTGAGTTATATTTTTATCTTAGTTAATTAGAAGTGCATGATCAAACTATTTTAATTAACAAAACTCTAAAAATAATTGAATTTTAGAAAATTATATGATCAAGTTGTTTTCTTGATTTCTAATTGAATGAATTTATTAGTTCTCTTTTGCATATTTATGCTTTACTTTTCTAATAAATCTCTATACAATGAATTTGAATTTTTCTTAAAATAAAGATTTGTTGACTTCTTAGATCAATGGTTGTCAAAAATTTTAGAAGTAAATTGATGACATTATTTTATAATTTATGAATTTTATCTTGGAGGATCAGAAATAATAAGTCACAACTCTAGGCCTTTTATCTCTATATTTTAATAATAATTATCTTATATATGCTACTTTAAATTCTTGAATTGATATTCTCTAAAATCAAATTTTATTTGTTCAAACTTCTAAAAATTGCAACTGAGTTGGTAATTGCTTGAACCTAGTCTTTTGGATTCAATATTCAGACTATGTCCAATTATTACTATTACAGTAAGATATGTTTGCCTTTAAGCACATTTTTTACATAATACATTTATAACTACTCAAAATAATAATAATAATAATAATAATAATAATAATAATAATAATAATAACAATAATAATAATGTAAGAAGTAATTCAATCAATGCCAACATGGTTAAAATATTCATGATCCATGCATATGCAATGACATGAACTTCACTAGACTATATGCATGTGGTGTCAATAAAACATTTTGTCCCTACCCAAAGAAACACATAGAGTAGCCTAATAGAACACGCTGGGTCAAGTCATCACAATACTCTATACTTGGAGAAGATACACTAGGGTGCATTAGGACAACATCGCAAGTTACACTTCATACACATAAATAGGAAGAATTGAAGTTTTCAAATCTAATTGTTCCCAAGGTCATGAATCCTTAAGCTTATATAAGGGTACCTTCCCTGACATTGTATTCCGTATCGTACCCTTCACACAAAACACTTATGCTTATGATGCATGTCACATGGGACTAATGAATATTTCATTTTATATCATCGTCACAAGTACACATATCTTATTCACATCATTGTTAAGATATCATGCCCAGACTTTGTCTCGACTAAGCCTCAACTTGGACTTCAAGTCACCTGACCTTCACAAGGTCCACACATAAGCACAACACATAGCATACAAGAGTCACACATCCACAACTCAAATACAATAATGTCAACAACATCCTGCGTCAAAACCTCAAATAGAGTCATTATGAAATCATCTAATCATATATTAATATCTCAACAATTGTCACTAGGAGATCAAAATCAAACCAAGCATTTAAATTAATAACTTAAGTAGTCTCGTAATATTATTAGTGTCACACATTAATTCCTTAGGCATTGCTATCACCAAAAAAACCTCAAATCACTAACAATCCTCTCCCACAATTTGTACCAACCCGATTTTCACAGATTGTTTGAGGGTCCAAAAGCCCAATAGGGGTAATTTAGTAGCCTAGAACGACCCATTCTCAAATTGGAACGGTCCGTTCCAAACTACTAAAAAGAGGGTAATTTAGTAGCCCAGAACGGGCCGTTCCCAAATTGGAACGGGCCGTTCCAAACTACTTAAACGAGAGTGATTTTGTAGCTTAGAACGGGCCATTCCCAAACTGGAACAGGCCGTTCCCAAATACAAAAATTGTCTACAAATTTTAGATGGGAACGGAGTGTTCGCAAATTGGAACAAGGCTTTCCAAATCACCAAAAATGCCTATAATCCTAATTGAGAACGGGCCGTTCCAGATATGGCCATTGTGGGTTAAGTGCAACCCCAGAATGGGCCGTTCTGGTTTGAGAACAGGTTGTTCTGGATGTGAATTTTACACATGCTGTCAGAGTCCAGAACAGGACATTTCAGATTTGAAACGGGTCGTTCCGGCGACGCCTGATGCCTATAAATAGAGAGCTCTAGCACTCCCAAAAAGCACACCTTTCAGTTGTGACTCCTTTCTTCTACATCCTCTTCTTTTCCTTCTACACTCTCTGAAGACTGAGGGGCATTCAGAGGAGGAAACCAAGGAGATCTCTATTTTAGTTTCAGCTACTGTTTATCTAGGTACGGGAGAAAAGGGCAGATTTATATGTAGAATTACATGAGGGGATTGGGTAGAGAAAGAGTGCCTTAGAATTATGGGTAATTTTATAATTATTTCTGTTTGAGGAATTGATGATCCCATTAGATTCTGTATGTGTTGAGGATTAGAAATATATATTTAATTTGTAAGGATGATGATTTGGGAGAGAGAACGAAATTGTAGAAAAGGGCTTGTGAGTTAGGTTTTTGGAAAAATTGGGGGTTTTACTATTTGATTTAATATTTTATTAAATTGGTGAATTAATTGGGTTTTATATTAATTTATAAATATTATTGTTATATTATTCTTATAGATGTGTATTCATGGTGAATTGCTTGATCGGTATGTGAATCATTGTATTGTGTGGACTTATCTACATGTAATATGGAATTTGAGTTATGAAATGAGATGTGTGAAATGTGAATGAGATGTGATTGTGGATCCTCATACTGATGACCAGGGGTGAGCACGACCCTAGACTGTTAAAAGGGTAGCGTGACCTTGGTATAGTGTTATGTCAGGGGTGAGCACGACCCTAGGCTGTTAAAAGGGTAGCGTGACCTTGGCACAATGTTATGTCAGGGGTGAGCACGACCCTAGGATGAAGGGTAGCATGACCTTGACATAGTAAGATTTGTGATGATTGTGATTGTGATGTGATTGTGGTTGCTCACACATATGACCAAGGATGAGACGACCCTGGGTAAGTGATGCTACAGGGATGGCATGCCCCTGGTATAGTGTGGGATGAGTGAGGCAATTAATACGTATTACTTATGTCTAGAGTGGCACGACCTTGAGGTGGCGTGACCATTGGCATAGTGTTAATTGCAAGATTTGTGATTGACTGGTATGATTGTGAAATTGTGATGTGAATATGATGCATGATTGATAGAATTAGAATGTATGGATATGCTTGTAAAGACTTCAATAATTGATGAGATTATGTTTTGTTTTTCCTTGTGGGTATGCTCTGATATTGTGACATTGGGGCAAAGAATTTCTAGGACATGGATTTTTATATAGATTTGGAGTTGTACTTATTACTTTAAAAACAATTTGTAAACTCTTACGTTTTATTTTTCAATGTTCATTTTCAATCATTTTGGATATTGAAGAACATTTGTGAAGGTTTTTATGGGAACCCTTTTACCAGTGTTGAAAAAATTATTTCCTTAGTTTAATTACATTATTACACTATATGTATTGGGGGTAGTAAGGGTGTCACATTTAGTGG
>NW_017984322.1:36875-59468 GCF_000340665.2 Cajanus cajan
ACGCCGCCGATGGCTACGCGCGCGCCAAGGGCGTGGGCGCGTGCGTGGTGACCTTCACCGTCGGCGGACTCAGCGTCCTCAACGCCATCGCCGGAGCTTACAGCGAGAACTTGCCGGTGATTTGCGTCGTCGGAGGACCCAATTCCAACGACTACGGCACCAACCGGATCCTCCACCACACCATCGGCTTACCCGATTTCTCCCAAGAGCTTCGCTGCTTTCAGACGATCACGTGTTTTCAGGTGAACTGTGTTGTCTTGATTTTTGAGGATTCTAATGAACGAACGCTATCTGATTAGTTTAATATCGGTTTTGCTGACTCATCAGGCAGTGGTGAATAACTTGGACGATGCGCATGAGCTTATTGACACCGCAATTTCCACTGCTTTGAAGGAAAGCAAACCTGTTTATATCAGCATTAGTTGTAATCTTCCTGGAATTCCTCATCCAACTTTTGCTAGAGACCCTGTTCCCTTCTTTCTTGCACCAAAGTATGTATTTCTTGCTTCAACTTTAATTTTAATTCTCATTAGATCCATGATAGAGTTAGAAAGAAGGTTTTGTTTGCATGTTACATCTTATTACTTATGACTTATGACCCTAGTAATAGAAGGTGTGACACATGGCAGGGATTATGAATTGAGTTTCCGAATAAGTTGCATGGACACGGGTTACGGAAAATTTAATCTAGGATTCTAGTATGTTAATATAAAATTTTAAAAGTATACGTATATTAAAAACAACATTTTGTATAAACATAACTAAAATATATAAATGATAAAAAACACAAATAAGTATAATTATAATATTATAAAAGCAGATTAAATTATTCAACATGACAAAAAATATATCATAATAAAAAACTATAATATGTAAAAGTTTAATAGTTAATTAGTTATCAATATTGTATCACGTAAACATGACTATATAACATTACACTTTAACATTTTGAATCTCATTGTTAAGAATGCGTTTGTTTCATGGATAAAAAAACTATTTTTGAAAATGTGAGTGGGGAATCTCATGTTTGGTATTTTGAAAATATATTTCTGGATATTATTTATTCTTGAAAAAGTTGTTGTATTTTATTCATGAAAAGTAGTTATGTAATGATTTTAAGTCATTTTGATTCCCATGGTGAGAGGTGGGAGGTTATTATGTAATTCAATTATAACTCTATTTTTTTTATTTTAATTATTTTAAATTTTAAAATATTCGTAAGAAGTTTATCAATCGTATTTTGAAATGTTATTCCTAGTTATACTACTCTTAGGAATATGACTTTATTCATAAGAAAGCTTATCAATCGTATTTTGAAATATTATTCCTAGTTATATTACTCTTAGGAATATGACTTCTGGGAATTCTATATCATTCTGCAAGACAAATGCCCGAGAGAAAAAGTAGCAATTTCATGAATATTTGCTCTTTGAAATGGATCTCATTCATCTGTGTCCATATCCCACACGTTGTTCTCACCTTTATTACAACTCTTACAAGGTCTTTGTATACAAGTCAATGCTTACCCACTTTTTTTTTTTCCTCAATGTAATGCTTACCCAAATAGTACTCATTTATACATACAAAAATTAAGTACTATTTTTTTTTTCATTTTTTTTGGTACGCATCTGGTTCGTATCCAATGTGTACCTATGACATGACTTCAAAAGTACCCTTGCTTCATAAGTTACTGGCAACCATATTCATGAATCATGTTTGTTCTTGCATCCACATTTGTCATTATTTTAATGGCGAGAAAAAAAATATTTTATTTTATATAGAGTAAGCAATCAAGTAGGATTAGAAGCAGCAGTGGAAGCAACGGCTGCTTTTCTAAACAAAGCTGTGAAGCCAGTCATCGTGGGTGGGCCAAAACTAAGGGTAGCAAGGGCACAGAAGGCCTTTCTGGAGTTTGCAGAAGCTAGTGGATATCCAATAGCAGTTATGCCCTCGGGGAAGGGACTTGTACCGGAGCATCATCCACACTTCATTGGGACATACTGGGGTGCTGTCAGTACTAGCTATTGTGGAGAGATAGTGGAGTCTGCTGATGCTTATGTTTTTGTTGGCCCCATCTTCAACGATTATAGCTCCGTTGGATACTCATTGTTGATACAGAAGGAGAAATCCATAATAGTGCAGCCTAATCGGGTAACCATTGGCAATGGTCCTTCCTTGGGCTGGGTTTTCATGGCTGATTTCTTAACTGCATTGGCTAAAAAAGTGAAGACTAACACCGCAGCATTGGAGAATTACCGGCGTATCTATGTTCCCCCAGGCATTCCTCTGAGGCGAGAGAAGGATGAACCTCTAAGAGTTAATGTTCTATTCAAGCACATTCAAGTAAGTTCTATTTATAAGCTCCTTCAAATTTTTACTCAATTGCTTCTTTGGCAGGGATTGTAATTGCGCGCTGCTCTCTTCCTGTTACTTTGTTCTATAACTAAGATTAAGATTTCATTCTAAACTTGTTTTTCGCTTTTATATTTAAGAACAAGTTTGTTGTGAGCATTTTCTCTGTCAAGGCTTGAACGTTCTGAGCTCCACATTCGGGGAATCGGGGTTATATAGTTATACTTAATTGAAAATAATTAGCATGACCTAGCTTACCAACAGTTTTTAGGTCCAGTAGTTTTCTTCATCTATCGTAGTAGTAACTGCATTGTTCCTTAATCAGATTCATCATGATAAACTGTGTTATACTGTCTTCGTAATTAGCTTCATGGTTTGTATGTAACTTAATTGTGAGTGGACTAGAAGTACGAAACATTGCACAAAAATGGGGAACACAGCACTTTCAGATGATTCATGTAACATTACCAAATATGAAATATGTGACATTTTTTTGCATGGTTTCAATCTGATTAACATCTTTTAGCAAATATAGACCAACAATTGAATGTGTTAATCAGGAACTACTGAGCGGAGATACTGCTGTAATAGCTGAAACTGGCGATTCATGGTTCAACTGTCAGAAGCTCCGTCTGCCTGAGAATTGCGGGTGAGTCATGTCTATGACTGCAACTGGCAATATGCTAATTGCAACCTTTATATTGTTGGAATTTACGTTGTTAATTTTGAATTCCATCTTTCAGGTATGAATTCCAGATGCAGTATGGATCCATTGGTTGGTCGGTAGGCGCTACTCTTGGATATGCACAGGCTGCAACAGACAAGCGTGTAATTGCTTGCATTGGCGATGGCAGTTTCCAGGTTAGTAAGATTAAAAGAATAGAAACTATCTGTGTCCAGAGTGTTTAATAATATCCAACTGTTTTTCTATTTTATGGTAGACCGGAATAGTATCACATTTTTGTGCCAAATGGAAGTTATGCAATAAACAATGGCCATAATCACAATTGTTAACAACGTATTAAGCTTGGGGAAGGGTTTTCTTTATTAATTAAGTATCCATGTAGATATATGATAGTCCTTGCGTCAATCAAGTTTGTTACATTTACATCAGTATGTAATCAATTGAATAAAGAATATTATGATTTCATTTGATTCAAGTATCTGACCTAGTTGCTGCTGTTGAAGTTAGAAAGTGAATTCCTTTGAAGTAAGGTTATATCAACCATTATTACATATCCGAGATGTTTGTATAAATGGTTAGCATCAACAGAAAGTAAATCTGTTCATTAATTTATTTTCGTCGTGCTTCATGAATCACCTGGACAGTTGGACTGATCAGTTTCCCTCATGGAAAATGATAATTAGTAGGAAAAATATATATACGGATCTCAAGTGGCATGAATTTAGTTAGAGACTGTTTTATTACCGTTTCTAGGTGAATGGTTCCACACTATTTTGATTGGCTAATTTTAAATTCGCATGTGTTTTGTACCGATAGATCTCATACTAAATAGCACCCCTCTTCCCTTATTTAGGTGACAGCACAGGATATTTCAACAATGATTCGCTGTGGACAAAAGAGCATCATCTTTCTCATTAATAATGGAGGTTATACAATTGAAGTTGAGATTCATGATGGCCCATACAACGTGATCAAGAATTGGGATTACACTCGCTTTGTGGAAGCTATCCACAATGGACAAGGCAAATGCTGGGCTACTAAGGTTAGCATAAATTGTATAATGCATTAAATATGGTTAAATTTGGTTTTACTCCTCTAATTTTCTTAATTAGCTTTGGTACTTATATATTTTAATTTTTTTTGAAAATGGTCTTGTCATTACTTAGTGTTGTGATGTTGCATGTAATTTGTGTCATGTACAAATACATGCCCTTTCAGTGAGTAGTAATAGGAACTATTTTGGAACCTTTTAAAATTTAAGGATCAAAATCGACAAAAATAAATAAATTGAGGACTAAAACCAAATTTAATTATAGTAACATGAACTGAAAGCGTACTTCACGTTTGAATAATTTACCTTGTGTTACCGTGTTAGTATGTTTGTT
Source organism: Cajanus cajan (assembly GCF_000340665.2). Taxonomy (NCBI): domain Eukaryota; kingdom Viridiplantae; phylum Streptophyta; class Magnoliopsida; order Fabales; family Fabaceae; genus Cajanus; species Cajanus cajan. Next base: position 41,298 of record NW_017984322.1, read on the forward strand.
GAAGGTTCTACGCTTTACATTTGATTTAATCTTTTAAATTTTAATGAAGTAGAACTACAGACAATGGCGAGGATTCTTATATTTTCCATTTATTACTGTATGGGATGGCCTTATGTGCTACTGCCTTGTGCAATCACTGATCTTTCTTTAATATACTATGCTAATTTTAGATGGCTGGACTCTGTTTATTTGTTAGTGAATAGCATGCTCTAGACAGATACAGATTGAAGATTGTTCTTTGAGAAAAATAGCTCCTTTGTTTGTACTTCATAGCCATATAGTCCCTGACTCGGATTGTATTATTCCAAACTAAGATATAGTAAAATAAGGAAAGTAGGAATCCATTTGAAAATGGATATTATTTTAAGACCATACTGATTTTTATACTGCAAATTCATGTATACATCGCGGATTTGTTTAGTCCAATGAACTAAAAAGTACAAAGAGAAGGAAAAAAAAAAGTTAATTAACAAGAGTTGGTAGACTGGTATATTTCTGCTCTTGAAATACCTCAGAATTTCCTTTTATTAGTTGTTTGCTCGTGGTACTAAAGGACTTGTTATTGTTATGGATGTAGGTACGTACAGAGGATGATCTGTTAGAAGCAATTGAAACAGCTACTGGACCACAGAAAGAGTCACTTTGTTTTATTGAAGTTTTTGTGCACAAGGATGACACCAGCAAAGAATTGCTGGAATGGGGATCCCGAGTTGCTGCTGCTAACAGCCGTCCTCCTAATCCACAATAGAAAATCCACCCCTAATTATTTCCTTCTTACAATTTGTGTATTTTGTTGAATAGATTAGGATAAAATGCAAAATAAGTTGAAATAAATGCTTCCTTTTCCAGATTTGTATCTGTTTTCTCGTGCTGTTGTAATCATGAAATAATCTTGTTTTATAACAAGATCCTGTATATTAGAATTGTTAATTGAATCAAAGAAGGTATTTTATAACACAGATTGATATTGAGCAAAACTGAGATGCCTATCATGCCTTTCGTCTGGTACTATTAAGCATTGCTCTTCCATAAAATGGGAACAAATGTTAATCCCTTACTCAAGGTGTACTTTAGTTTTGCTTGATGTTTTGATTGTTTGATTTAGAAAAAAAAAATTATGTATATATATATATAAATTTTTTTTCTCCACATTTTATTGTCTTTAAATATTTGTACAGAAATGATACAAAAATATTTTATTGTCTTCTATTTCTTATATTTTTTGATTTTATATCAATATTATAAGATTTCATTTTAAATTAATCTGATTCTACGAGGAAGTAAATAGGTCAAAAGTCATTTTAAGATTTTATATAAATATTTTGAAATAGGGAAAAACGAGAATAGTTTAGTATTTGTATAATAAAATATTTTCTTAAAGTTTACTGTTTAATCGAGAAAAGGAAACAAAAATCATGTGTAGCTAAAAAAAAAGTAATTTAAGGGGATAGAAAATGACAAATTCACTTATATAGTTATATTATTTGTTTGTTGAAATTTTAGGATAAACAAAATCTGAATTCAAGGTAGGAAAAGTCTCTATACTTTTTTGGATAAGCAAAAGTGTTATCAAGAAAAACCCAAAACCACAAAACGTGCCAATTCATGATACCACAATACACAAAATATAAGAATCGTACATCATATGATTCTCCATCAAAAACATAAATACAAATATGTGATCAATCCAAAAGCTATCCAACTTCTTTCAAAATAACATGTTGTAAGCCAATTGTCAAACATATTTCCTTTTGGACAACTAATTGAACCTACTATACAGATTTTCACCACTCCAAAAGTGTCCCAACATCATACTAACATCCTGCACCAACAAGTCTTCACAAATCTCATGCGCCTTATTTTTAACTCATATATCCTCTGCTATGCACATATATTCTTTAACCGCAGCCAAAAACACCCAGGCAGAATTCACAACCCATCCCAAAGGTCCCTCGTAATTACTTTTATTCACTGTTTTTCTTTCTAAAATGACAAAGGATTTGGAATTTGAGACTAGCCATATATACCTCTAATTCTTTGAATTGTGATTTTACATGCATTTTGTTACGAAATAAATTATTTTAGTAACCTTTCAAGTCTCAATTGTCAATGACCATTGAATTAGGCTTTCTTGGACATATCGATAGAAAATGAAAGAATTAAAATTGACACCAAACCAATATATGTGGTGGATGTGTTTTGAATTGACACCAAACCAATACATGTGGCGGATGTGTTTTGTAGTTTTTTTTTTTTTTTTGGTTCGTCCCTGGAGTATCCACCGCCGACAGCAGTGACTAATCTTCTTGCTACGTTGGAGGCACCTCAAAGGGTGGGATAGCTGGCCCCAAGATTTAATGCGGCTGCATACACAAGGCAGGATTCGAATTCCTAACCTTGCTTAAACGTGAATCAACCCCTACCGCTGAACCACACGCTTGGGGTTATGTGTTTTGTAGTTGAACATCAAGCACTTGATTTTTGATAATTTTAAAGAAGCTGTAAACTGATTTGAAAATCTGTAACACTAAAACCAAACAGGTTTCGTATGATCGTCCTAAAACTTTTACTCAATTAATTAGCCCATAAATTATAATTATAAATTTGTGGGTTAATAAAGGTATGTTTTGATAAGTTTAATAGTTTTATGGTATATCTTTTAAAAGATAACATTTTAGAAGGTTAACTTATATGGAATTATAGAATATGATATAGACACGATAGAAATACGGATATTGAGACATAGTTAATGTCCAAAAATAAAATATGTGTACATCACACACAAAAACGTGTGCACATATATTTATATATATATATATATATATATATATATATATATATATATATATATAATATCTATTTACTTCAAAAGTTAAATCTATCTTGATTTATTTCGTTTTATAATTCATATTCTATATACAATTTTAACGATCTAATCGTTACAGTTTTTAATGTATAAATTAAATCTGTAAATTTTTAAAAAATTTAAAAATTATTTTATACTTCATTTATTATTCATATCGATAAATAATCATAAAATTGATTTAACTTAAGATAAGATACAACCTCATACAAAGTTAGAATAAATCAAAAATGTTTTTAAGACGACGGTTCCATATTATCTATCATATCTTTAACGTAAATTTATAAAAAATATATATATATAAAATATGAAGAAAAAAAATTGAATTCTATTTCAAGTCTTTATCAGCAAGAGTAAAAAATTTAACTAGATAAGTTATTTAGAAAAATAGGTTACACACCAGCTCACTAATGACCATCTTTTTTATTTATTATTTTAAATACATGACAGATTGGACTTCATGCTTACGCTGTGTAGTGTGTACTTGAAAAACCTGTAAACAGAAATTTTCACTTTTTAATGTACAAAACTAAGAAATAAGTTTTTTTTTTTTTTAAAGGACGATTGGAGAGTTGTTATCTACAAACCAAACACTAGTATTTTTTTTTTGAGAGTGAGGGGATAGGATAAAAATAGTTACCAGCTGAGCTGAGGAATGAGGAATGTAGTTAATTTGCTTATAGAAAGTGGATTTTGTACTTTGTAAGTTTCGGGTGAGTACTGAGTATCTCTACACAAGTTATAACCAGTTTTATATATTTATATTTTAACACCAAATAAATTTAAAATATTAGTATTACCCCATAAATATAATACATCAGTTTTATATTATCGTAAAAGTAATAATGATCTTTTCTAATAATATTCTTAATTTTTTTTTAATAAAACACTATATTAGTAATAATAATAATAATAATAATAATAATAATAATAATATTTGATGGTTAATTTAGTTGACTATCATCCTTGACTCATGAATTAGTTTCTTAATGATGCTTATAGGGATATCTTGTGTAATATAAAAAATAAATATTATCTTGAAAATTTTCTCCTTAACTAAGGCTAGTACGTCAGCTGTTTAAAAAAAAAGTTATTTATTTATACACATTGTTAGTATAAAGTTTTTTTACACTTGTAATCAATCATATTTTTTAAAATATTTTATTTTATTTTTATTTCATTAAAAAGTAAATAATATGGTACTATTAAAAAATATGATCAGTTATCGGTGTAAAAAATTTTAAGAGTTAATTACTTATATACTATCAATGTAAAGTTAGTGTAAATTTTTTTACATTAATAACAAATTATATCTTTTAATTATATCATATCACTATTAAAAATAAATATTTATAATAACGTGACATATAAAAGATATAATTAATTATCGGTAGAAAATTTTTTTACATTGATACCGTAGACGTCGTTAACTTTTCTGTATAAGTATCATTCCCAAATCCCAAATTTTATTAATTGATGTTTAAAGAGGACAACACATTCCAATGTGGTCAGTTATTGCAATTGCATTTGTGATAGCTTCTTCATCACTCTTTTCAACGGCAACGGCATGCCCCTTCTCTTCGATTTTCAGCTTCGGCGATTCCCTGGCCGACACCGGCAACTTGTTTCTGAGCTCGGAGTCACCCTCTAACCATTGCTTCTTCCCTCCGTACGGCGAAACCTTCTTCCACCATCCCTCTGGACGCTGCTCCGATGGCCGCCTCATCATCGATTTCATCGGTATAAATAAATAAATAAACATATGGATCTCTCTCACTGTTTGTTTCTCTAACCGTTTTTGTTTTGTTGAATAGCTGAGTGGCTGGAAATTCCAATGGTGAAACCGTATTTGGGAATGAAAGGATGGAAGGCGGAAGGAGGAGCCAATTTTGCTGTTATTGGAGCCACGGCGTTAGAGTCCTCTTTCTTTGAAGAAAGGGGCATTCATATCCCAACCAATTATTCTTTGACAGTTCAATTGAATTGGTTCAAGGATTTGCTTCATCATCTCTGCCACTCTTCTGCAAGTAACTTTTCAACTATTTTTTCTCATCTTTATAAACCACCGTAATCATAAAATTATTTTATATATTAATTTAAATTAATAAAATAAAATATTAAATAATTTTCATTTTTTAAAAATTTACAGATATATATGTATAAAAATTTTAATTTAATGATTAAATTATTAAAATTTAATATAAAATATGAGTTACACTTATTCTTAAAGTAAACAGATCTCCTCTTTTTATATATAGTATTATTTTATTTTACTCTTTGCAATAATCTATTTGTTATAATAAGAATTATCATGTCTATGAAATAATAGGATTAAAAAGAAAAAAAATATAATATGTATAAAAACTAAAATTAAATATTTTTAACTATAAAAATTAAAAAGTAAAATTCATAAACTATAAGAATCAAATAACCAAATGAATTTTTAAACCTTGTAATAAATACATTAAGAGTCATAATTAATAATGATTTTTTGATTAATCTTAAATTATCTCGTAGAAAAAAAAATCTCAAGTGTATTTTTGGATAACTATATTATTAGTGCAAAGTTTTACTAAATATTATTGATAACTAATCTCCATTAAAAAATTTAGTTGGTCATTTTTAATAAAGTCTTATTTTTCATCTACATTTTTTTCATATACAAAATTTAAACTTGTACATGTGATTGTCCTAAATCCGAGACATCCTATTGAACTCTTATCCCAAAGCTTCTTTGTTAATAGCTTCAAGCTTGTGGGATTGTGTACCTTTCATCGTCTTAGATTCGAGACATCTTATCAAACTCTTATCCTAAAGCCTCTTCGCTAATATAAATTTTAATATCCTACATGAAAATGAGCTCTGGTTTATAGAAAGTGAAGACAAAAGTTACAATCCCATGCCTTAAAAATCTAGCTTGATAATACTGATTTCTGAATAAAGGTTTAAATTTGCAGACTGTCATGAAGTAATTGGAAACTCGTTATTTCTTGTGGGTGAAATTGGAGGCAATGATTTCAATTATCCTTTGTTTATACGAAAGAGCATAGCAGAGGTTAAAACGTATGTGCCGTATGTAATCAATGCAATAGCTTCAACCATCAATGTAAGATTTTAGTTTCGTTTGATTAATCCTTAATTAGGTCTTCAAAATTGCATGTTATCACATTAATCTTCTAAAAATTCAGGCCACCAGATTTTGTTATTTGTATTTTGTTTCTTTACAGGAGTTGATTAGTTTAGGGGCTCGCACGCTCATAGTTCCCGGGAATTTTCCACTGGGATGTAATGCACTGTATTTAACAAAATATGAAACCATGGATAAGAACCAATATGACCAATATGGGTGTTTGAAGTGGTTAAATCATTTTGCTGAATATTACAATCAGAAGCTCCAGAGTGAATTACATAGGCTTCGAGGATTTCATCCTCATGCTAATATTGTTTATGCTGATCATTACAATGCTGCATTGCCATTATTTCAAGATCCCAAAAAGTTTGGTAATTCAATTAACCTTCTCAACTACCGACTATTATAATTTAGTGGAAGTTTGTTCTAAATAATGCTGTCACAATTAATGCATTGCTTCATGACTATAATATTTTGATGCCTATGCAGGTTTTACTGGTCTTGAAATTTGTTGTGGAATGGGAGGTCCATACAATTACAATGAATCAGTAGATTGTGGAAATCCAGGCGTGATTGCTTGCGATGATCCTTCTAAGCATATTGGGTGGGATGGTGTTCATTTGACTGAGGCTGCATACAGATTGATTGCTAATGGTTTGATGAAAGGACCATATTCTCTTCCTCAAATTAGTACCTTGTGCTTGATGAATGTAAGCTCTGGCTATTTCCATAGCTAAATTGTTTCTTCTTTTCAAATGAAATGAAATAAATTCAATATAGTTACCACTATTACATGGTCTGTTTATGACATACATATATTTCAAGAATATAATTATCAATTTTTACAATCTTAATCTTTTAAGAAGACAATGATAATGAAATCAAAAGTTTTATTTGTTAAGAAAATGCTTAATGATACTAATATAAATTCAATGAAAATGTACAAATCAGGAGTGTTAGCAATAGGAGTGGGTCCGCGGACTGATCCGTAAGCCCGCGAATTTTGCGGATAATGGACCCATTTTTTTCAAATCCGTATGATTATGTCTAATTTTTGAACCCGGCCCGTTAAGTCCGCGGACTTGGCAGATTTAATCCGCGGGTTCGCGGGCTAGTCCGCAGACTTCACATTTAATATTTTTAAATATTATGATTTTAATATTAAGTTGTGTATTTAATTTTTTAAAATTATTATGACATTAAAGTTATGTTTAGTTGGTATATATTTGTCATTTGAATTATTTTTATAACATTTTGATGCTTTTATTATTGAAAGTTTAGTATTATTATTTAAGTATTTGTAATTATTTTTATTTTAATATTTTAATATTTAGTATTTTAAATCATTTTAACTATTGATAAATTTTAGTATGATAAAATTTAGCTTATAAATAAAAAATATTTTTTTTCTTCTAATTTTATGTATTTTTATTTTTAAAAAAATTATTTTTTTGAACCATTATTTAGGCCTGTGGACCGGTCCGTTATCTGCGAATTTTGGCAGGCCGGATACGGACTTAAAAAAGAAATTCATTTATTTTACGGACCGGACTTATCCGGCTCGTATAAAACGCGGGTTTTACGAACCGGGCCTTAAACGGGCCGGACCGGTCCGTATACCCACCCCTAGTTAGCAACATATTCTTTTTAAACACACTCACTTTCATTTGTAAGAATTTATTGAAATTTATAAAATCAAGAGAGAGAAACATTAAATAAGTTGTGAAATTACCAAAAATTATATTTTTAATAAATTTCATCCGATTAAAGAGAATGTATTTAAAAGAGTATATAAAAAAATGTGTTACTAGTATTTCTCATTTATAAATATATCAAATTCTAATAATGATCTATTGATGATTTAACAATGTTATAAAAAATAGTGTCATCTTTTGACTTTTTATTATTATTGAATTAAGATCATTTTCATCACTTTTCCTTTTAGCGTGATCAATATTCTATCTCTAATCTTTGTTTATCTTTGTTGTCTATGTCATTTACCTATCCTTTCATAATTCTTTTATTCTTGATCACTATTTTTTACATTATTTACTTATCTTTTTATTTTTATTTTTTATTTAATACTTTTTGTATCATCCCGAAAAAATTCTGAAATGGTGTTACCGAAATGACTTTGCTGAGGAGGGTCTTACCAAGGGTCTCGAGACGAGACCCCCAACCGAGTACACTAAGACTTCGGCCAAGGGGAAGTAAGAGATGAATCGGTAATGGATCGATGACTTAATGCACATTACCCCAAGCGAGGAAAGTCAGAATAACTTCGTGACATAAATCCTAATCATAAATAAAATCTTATCTTTGTTGATCAAAATCTCAACTAAAATCACCATATAAAATTCTAGGATTACTGGGACCTATAAAACTCATGAACAAATAAATATAAAGTCTAAAATCCTGTACCTAAGAAATAGATTATACTCTTGAATATTTTGACTTTGAGGATTTGCCTAAAATAAATCTTAAACGTCCTTTAGATAAAACACTTTTAATTTTTGTATTTATGAGGTAGCACAACAGAAGAAAATCTAATATTGAGCTTACTCTAAAATTAGGATTTCTTTCCTTGCTACCAAATAGAAAGTAAATCTTCCATATAAAACAATGCTACGAAATTCTCCACGAAACACCAACATTTTATCCACCACCATTCACTTCATCATCCTTGTTGCTATTCACTATGAGTATCATCATTCTAACAACCAAATATTTATTGTCGCAAGTGTCATTCCTCCATTTTGAAGATAAGTTGAAAAATCAAGGTTTAACAGCATAAAAAAGAATTCAACATTGTACTTTAGAATAAAGTTATATTCAAATAAATTGCATCTTAAACTTGAAAAATAATAAGAAGAAAAATGAAAAAAATTATAAAATAAAATTCATTTTTTTAGATTTAAATCCATTTAACTTGTTAAAAAACTCATTTTAACTAGTGCTAAGTTTTTTTTAGCTTACAAGAAAAGCTTATATCATTACTAAAAACATGTCTGTATTTGGTAAAACCAACTTATAATTAGCGGAAAGCTTATAAATTATAGGTTAGGAATTGAAAATTTTAAAAATTACACATTAATTATTAAATTGAAAGTGTTTGATAAGATAAACTAATAAGTTAGGTAGTTAATATAAAAGACATTTATTTAATAAGGACAGTGAGAAAAAAAAATATAGAAAAAATGGTTTCTAAATTAAAAAAAATAAATAAGTATATATATATATATATATATATATATATATTTCAAGTAAATTAATAAAAAAAGAAAAAAAAAAAGAAAAATTAAAAACTTATAAAATATAAACTATCTTAATTAACTTATGAAAATAAATTACAAATTTATAAAATAAGTTATCGTATTAACTAAAAAAATTATTTTAATTAAAAGAGTTTTTAAATTCTTTACATTAAAAAAAACACTCTAAATATCACATTAAAGAACTTGATATTTACTACAAAGTCACCAAAAATATCTCATACTTTATTGGTTAAATTCTATTATTATCTAGCATCAAAATTATGCAAACGAACAATCATCACTATTGAAATCGACTTTATTCCTCGAAAGTATGGTTTCACACTAAAGTAGGTGTATTTTTAATCTGAATGAATAGAGTCCTTTTAATAATAATGGTTGAGATAATATATACATAATTTTAAAATTGAATTATTTTAGTGTCATTATTATAATTTTGATAAGTAAAAAAGTAGATATATTTTTATAACGAATGATTTATCTTTGACTCTTGCATTTTTTTTAAATGAAACGTGAAAATGGAGTGGTACTCTTTGATCCATTTATAAAATTATTAAGCTAAAATGTTAGTTTATTCTCTTATAATATTTTAAAATTTTAATTTAGTCTTACTTTAATTTTTGTGTTTAATTTAATCTCATTTATAAAAAAATACTAACAATATATATTTTTTCATCTAAATTTCTTAAAAATCGTTAAAGAGTCGTGAGAATCACGTCCGTGCATGATTTCTACGGTATGAATCACATAAAAAATATACTAAGTAAAAATTGTGAGAACTACGTCCATAATTTTCAATCACATGGACACTTTTAAATGACGTTTAAAAAATTTAGACAAAAGATAAATATTAATAATATTTTTAATAAGTGAGTCTAAATTGAATTTAATTTAGATTAAAGTAAAATTAAATTAAAATTTTAAAATATTCTAACTAACCGTTTTGGCCAAATTGTTATCAAGAATTTAACGGATAGTTAAAAAGATATAAATTACAAGTTTTTATTTTCAATGGTTGGAGTTCCTAACTTAAGTAACAGAGTCCACTCTAAGTCTCTACCTACCACAAATGTGCAAGCGAAGCATCCATGATTGATCAGCCATACCATGCCTCTGTCCACTAAAATTTCGTCACTGCGACAACAACAATGGTTGTTAAGTGTTGTGCTTGTGCTACCACTACTATTTCTCGTCACTGTCACTGCCACTGCTTGCAATTACTATACCTCACTCTTCAGCTTCGGAGATTCCCTCACTGATACGGGCAACTTGTATTTCATTTCCTCACCGCAGAGCCCCAATTGTTTGGTCTCTCCCTACGGGCTAACCCATTTTCACCACCCCAATGGACGATGCTCCGATGGACGCCTTATTCTCGATTTCATTGGTATTCTACCATACCCACTTCTTTTTCAACCAATTACTGCATAAAAATTCATTCTTTTTACTGTTTTCTGTGAAGCTGAGTATCTGGGGCTTCCCTACGTGGAACCCTATCTGGGTTTCAAGCATGGGGCGGTGAAACGCCGGAATATTGAGCAGGGAGTGAATTTTGCGGTCGCCGGAGCCACCGCGTTGGACCGCCGCTTCTTTGAAGAGAAGGGGTTCGCTGTTGGTGCCACTGCTAACTTTTCCCTGAGGGTTCAGTTGAATTGGTTCAAGGAGTTGCTGCCTTCTCTCTGCAATGCGTCTTCAAGTGAAGTTATATCTTTTCTTCACTTTTGTAGCTTTGATAGACTAATAAGAATATACACTGTGGATGTAAACTTTACACTGACAACTAATTATATCATGTCATTGTTAAAAATAAATTTATTTATAGTAACATGACACAATTAAATGATATAATTAGTTATTAGTGTAAAAAAACTTTACACTGACAATGTATAAGTGATTAACTCAATTAGAAATGTCACCCACTTTTAAATAATTATTACAAAATAAAAAAAATGATTGAATGTGTAAAAGTTACTGCATTGCCTGCATTCTAATTAAACTTTTTGTTGGATATTTTCAATCCTTATATATATGAAATGTAATTTTAATGCACTTAAAAGGCTTTTACTTTGTTACCTACTCAGGATCTTTCATATATGAAAAGATTAGTAACTTTTGGAGTAATTATTTTAAGAACTAATCACCTATATATTGTTAGTATAAAGATTTTTTACATTGACAACTAATTATATCTTTTAATTGTGTCATATCACTGTAAACATATTTATTTTTAACAGTGACATGATACAATTAAAAGATATAATTGGTTGTCAGTGTAAAAAAACTTTACACTGACCGTGTATAGGTGATTAACTCTTATTTTAAAGTTATATATGAAGTAACTTTTAATTGATCGATAATGTAAGAAAATTTATATTTATTAAAATGAAGTTAATATTGTTTCATATGAACCAAATAAAGTATGCAGTTTGAGAATTGACAGGGAGAAGGATCCGAAGATAAATTAAAATGAAAAAGTTTGGTCTAGTATATTCAGTAGGTTAGCCCAGCGTAGTATTTAAATATTTAAGATTTTCAAGCACTTATTTGCTCTTTAGGTATTTATTAGAAATTAAGAATAGTTTAAAATCCCTCTAATCAATTGTTGTCATCTATAACTCTTCAAATTATAAGGATGAAGGGGAAGTAGTTAAACGAGTCTTAAAATTTGATGAGCAAGGATTGATTCTCATAATTATTCTGCGACTGTTGTCAGCATGTTGGTTATTTATTCCTACTCCTAGTTATTTCCAATGGCATATGGGATTTCACTCTTGCAGGCTGCAAAAAAATTATTGGCAGCTCCTTATTTGTTATGGGAGAGATTGGAGGCAATGATTATGGCTATCCCTTGTCAGAAACAACCAAATTTGCAGATCTTTTGACTTACATACCCCAAGTAATATCTGTAATCATTTCAGCGATCAGGGTAAGAATTTGATTCGATTGTTGAGTGGTAGCCTTTCTGATGATCACTTTTCAAGTTCAAATACCACTTTAATTAATGAATTGATGATGGGTTTTTCACTCCCTTTTATGGAGTGTGAAATGAGTAGAAGGAGGCAAGGAACATAAATGTATGAAGCAAAGAAAAAAGGAAAAAACATGACCATAATAATTATTGGTTAGTTTATTAATCTATGCAGGAGTTGATTGATTTAGGGGCTGTAACGATTATGGCTCCTGGAAGTTTGCCACTTGGATGCAATCCAGCCTATTTAACAAGGTTTGCAACTATAGATGAAGAGGAGTATGACCAAGCTGGATGTTTGAAATGGTTGAACATGTTTTATGAAAACCACAATGAGCTGCTTCAAATTGAACTAAATAGGCTCCGAGTGCTATATCCTCTTACCAACATCATTTATGCAGATTACTTCAACGCTGCAATGCAGTTTTACAATTCTCCACAACAATTTGGTAAATCTATCCTTTTAGCTTTTTATGCCATATCAACGTTTCTGGCTTGCAAGTAAACAGAAAAGTTCTGTCTATCCATGTGCCATTAGTTAGTAGTACTGATTGAAATAATTAATATGATTGAATACAATGACACTAAATTTCAGGTTGATTGCTTGAGTTCAGACTTATTATACGAACAATACTTAGATTTAGACTGGTTTGATTGCTTTATAATAGAAAGATACAGGAAAGAAAATGAGAAGAAGAAAAAATAAGTTGAAAATAAGATTACTATTTAGTTGTTTGGTAGTAGGAGAGAAAAGATAAGAAAATAGTGAGAGAATTCAAAGAAGTATAATTGTAAATGACATAAATGACTTTAATAAAAATGAGATATACTATTTTTGTTTGTATATGATATAATTAGGAAGGACATAGTCATTTTAATATTTTACTCTCTTTTTTGTAGCTTTCTCCTAAATTGGAAGAAATTATTAGACTATCAAATATCCATTGTCTTAATCAATTATTACATGAGATGCATTATTGTTTTTTACTTTATGTGAAAAATTAATAATATTTGATTACCAGGGCCGTATCTAAAAAATTTTGGGGCTTTAGGCAAAAATTAAGATAATAGTCTATGTTAATATAGCCTAATAATTTTTATGTTATTTTTCTGGTTTCTTGAACTGCAAAATTATTTATTAAAATTTTATAATCAAGTAATTCTAACATCTTACTCTCAATAGATAATATAGTTAACTCATTCAATCTATATTGTAATATAGTTGATCTTAAATATGATTTAATCAATTTTAATTTTGAAAAACTTCTTTCAACAATTACGGATAATGTTAATAATATTTTATAAGCAATGTATGTATTTGGAAAAGAACATGATCTTTTTATATAGTTTAATATTTTTAATTGTGTGTTAATTTCATTTGTTAGAATTTCTTTCAATAATTTTAATTCTGAAAATAAATCAAGACTATCAATATCAGAATGGTCCTCAAAACTTAAAATCTTTTCAAGATTGATACAATATTTTTTCAATTCATCTTCCCCTAAAGTTTTAAATTTATTTGAATCAAATAAAAAATCAAACATGTTTTCATATTCTAAAAATTGTTCAAATCGACTCTTAATAGAAGAAATAGATTGATCTAATATATACAAAAAAATAATTAGTGCGAAAAGAATCTTTAGTAGAATGAGCTATTTCATCATTATCAATGTCATCAACATGTTTTTTTCTTATGAATCTTACATTTTTCATTGAACTTAGGCTCTATGTCCATTTCAATAACCATTTCTTTGGTAGATTCTAATGCAGATGTAAAACCATTTTCCCTATAATTTTTTAAATAAGTTATAAGGTCTCTTAAGTGATCTATAGCAACATCTATATGCATATCTTTAGATTGCATGATCTTACTTACAGAATTAACCACAAAAAATATATCATACCAAATATTCATTCCCAATAAAAATTCAAAATTTTCCTTCTTATAAGTCGTTAAACACATGACTTTACTCTTTATTTTAGAATCTTCACTAGTTTTTGATAACTGAACAAATGCATCCCTTATTTTTGGTGCTTGAAACTTTATGGCTTTAACGCTTTCAATTCTACATTCCCATCTTGTTTGAGATAGTGATTTAACTGAAAACTTAGATACATTTTCTTGTAAGATTTTTCACCATTTGGTAGAAAAAGTAAACAAAGAATAAATACGTTGCAAAACTCAAAAAAAAAAAACTCTAGTACATGAATTTGCCATATCACCTAGAACTAAATTCAAATTATGACAACGACAAGGAGTATAATATGCTTTAGGGTTTATGTCCAGCAATCTTTTTTGTACACCTTGATTTTTATAGAATAGGAATCAACAAAGAAAAAAGACAGAACAGGACCGTATTATTCTCAATCAAGCTCTTAAATTAGACGCGAAGAATGAATTGAGAATGAGAATGGAGAGAGAATGAGAAAGAGATAGATTAGAGAGGAAACAAAGAGGTTGAAAATCTATCATCTGTAAAAGACAAGTAGTAGTGACTATTGAATGTTAAGTGACTTTTCATTTACAAAAATTAATAATGGATTGTGGTCTTTTAAGTAATTTTAATAATAAGAAAATAAGAGATATAAAAGATATAAAATATGTATCTTATAAAATATTGGACCTTATCTTAAATATTATTAATTTTTTAAAAATTAATTTATATCAATAATATTATTTATTAAAAAAAATTGGAGGTCTTATAAGTTTGAGGGCTCTAAGCATTAACGTTAATTGTCTTATTGAATGTTCGGCCCTATTGATTACATGTAGTGTAGATATTAGTTATAGACTATGAACATGTCTGGATATAAGTTTACAATGATTTTTAAGATTTTTTTTTTATATAAAAAATACTCTTTATAATTTTCAATAAACAAGTTCTCAAAAGTCCTTTCAAATTGTATCCAAATATATTTTATGTGATTTAAGATTAAGACCACCTAATAATTTATCATGAATTGGAGAAAACGAATTTTATTGTGGGTCTACAAGTTTTTTTTCTCTATTATTTTCGTATGTATCTACGGAATGGAAATGTATATTCCTTCTTCTCCTTTCCTTTCCATGACTTTTCCTTTCTGTCAAACAAAGTTTAAATGTGGTTTTGTTTTCTAACTAGAATTAGTGTTTTACTTTAATAACTTTTACTATGTTTAATGCAACCTTTTTTTTTTTATACAAATTACAATTGTAAAACTTTAATTCTAACCGGAGAATAATACTAAGAATACTTGAAAAAAGCATCTAAGTTTTGTTGTGAGCATATTTGTGATGATCTTTCAGTATGTCATTAAAACATGACCTCTTGTTCTGGAAGAGTAATGCTTGGATATGCTTGAATGTTATTGCAGGGTTTGGTGGAAATGCTCTGAAAGTTTGTTGTGGAGGTGGAGGTCCTTACAATTTCAATGATACGGCCAAGTGTGGAGACGCAGGGGTGATTGCTTGTGATGATCCTTCGCAATATGTTAGCTGGGATGGTTATCATTTATCCGAGGCTGCATATAGATGGATCACCCAAGGTTTATTAAATGGACCATACACCATTCCTGAATTTAATGTCTCGTGTTTCACAGGTGAAACCATTGCATATTTTAATAACTACGCAATGAAATAAAAGTCAGTGTATAATTAATTGTGGACCACTTAATCCAATAGGATGTGATAGCATCCAAAGGGGTTTGTGAGGTTGTACCTTTTACTATAGAACCCTCCACTCACAATCTTAACTATGCTCTCTAAATTTGCACCACACCAATACGCAGTCTCGACACCTTTCAAATTCATCTCGCTTGAAGAATTCGAAACCGTGGTTGTGGCTTATTAATTACCATCATGGAAAAGTCATTCTCTCATGGCATGTTTGTTTTATTATTGGACTTTGTTAAATGAAAAAAACACTCATTCCAAAAAGCATAAAATCAAAAAGTAACATTTTCTGTCTTTTCCGCTGAACGTGATTTTGTGAATTTCCAACGAAAACTAAACACGCTTACTCTAACCAGTTGAATTTTTAAAGTCCCATGTCGAGTATATCATCGAAAACAAGTTCCTATTAGAAGTATGAACTTCTTGTGAACAATGTTGCTTGAGGTATCGAAGTAACAATGTTGCTGCATTCATGTGGTCAGTGTGAGGATTGGACACAAATTGACTCAGCTTGTGGACAGCATAACAAATATCGGGCCGAGATATTGTTAAATACAAGAGTCTCCCAATTAGCCTTCTATATATGCTTGGGTCTTGGAGCTTTGTTCCTGATTCAGCATGAAGTTTAAGATTCGCCTCCATTGGAATGGCTGAAGGTTTGCAAGCAAGAATACCAGAATCTTCAAGAATGGCTAATGCATAGTGTCGTTGACATAGATAAATGCCTTCCTGCGATTTTGACAACTCCAATCCTAAAAAAAATTTGAGATCTCCTAAGTCTTTTAGCTTGAAGTGTTGCTGGAGCATTGTTTTGGCCATGTGGATCATATGCGGGCTAGGACTAGCTAGCACAATATCATCTACATACACTAGAATAACTATGAATGTAGAGCTGGAACCTTTTGTGAATAGAGTGTAGTCATACTTGGACTGCTTGTAACCTTGTGAGATTAGAGTGTTGCTGAAAGTATTAAACCAACTCCTAGACGCTTGCTTTAAGCCATAAATTGACCTGTTGAGTTTACAAACTAATGAAGCTTTGGTGGAGTCTATGCATGTGTTGGTTGAAACATATCCTTGAGGAATTTTCATGAATATCTCTTCTTCAAGGTCACCATTGAGAAAAGCATTGTTGACATCTAGTTGAGCTAGGTGCCAGTTTTTGGATGCTGCTAAAGCAAGTAAAACTCTAAGGGTAGTGATCTTTGCTACAGGAGAGAATGTTTCTTGAAAATCCAAGCCATATTGTTGAGTGAATCCCCTTGCTACTAGCCGAGCTTTGTGTTTGGCAACTGTTCCATCAGCATTAGGCTTAAGTTTGAAAAGCCATTTACAACTAATTGGTTTCTTGTTAGGAGGTAGAGGTTGAATTGTCCAGGTGTTGTTGACTTCCATTGCAGCTAGTTCATCTTCAATGGCTTGACGCCAGTGTTTATGTTTAATGGCTTGGTTGTAGGTTTGGAGTTCAAAATTTTCTGATATTTGACATATAAAATGTTTGTGACCGGATTCAGAAACCGGGAATGGAATTAGTGCAGATCATTATGAAATATGAACACTCACCTATTATCTAAGAATTGGAATATTCGCAACATTGGTTCATCTTTTTCTATATAAAACGTCAAAACCCTGGTGGTCCATCTACAAAAGTTAAACAAGTCTCAAACCACCAAATACTCGACTATGCCATAGAAGCCAATCGAAGGTCACGCCGTGGAATAGTCTTGCCTCAGCATTCCCATTTGAGAGTGCCATCATGTGTTGTGCATTGCCATGACATTACCAATATTAAAATGACCCACTAGGTTCCCAGTGATCGAGAAATTGGACTGATATATATACACATTATGTTATTCTACCAATATTAAAATCTGCATGCGTGTAAACTGATTAAAATATTATTTCAACTAATTCAAATTCTCAACAATGTTACTATGTTAATAAGAATTTTTTACAGGAATATAATTTAAAAAAAATTACTCAAAGAAAATCTGTTACACATTATTTATAAGTAGCACGGTTCACTGTTCAAGAATGATTCACGGTTCACTGTTCAAGCATGGTTCACGGTTCATTGTTACTGAATTATGAGCTTTTCTGTCGCTAGCGTTGTCAATTTTGGCTGCTAGAATTCGATTCTCGGAAAACCGAATTTTGAGTAGCATTATATATATATTTTGTGTTTTTGGTTTAGATCATGTGTTAATTTTGTATCGACCTGTTCTGAGACTAGATGCAAAAATTAACACATGACCTAAATTCAAAACGCAAAAAAAAAAAAAAAAA
>NW_017984322.1:63111-77028 GCF_000340665.2 Cajanus cajan
TATATATATATATATATATGAGATATTATAAGATTAGGTTATGATAAAAGGAATATAAATTTTAATCCTATTAAATGTTTGATTTATATTATTATGATAACAAATCAAACAATATTTTTATATTTAACATATATACCAATAAAATATGATGATAATTATGTTGAAATAAAAAAATTTCTGTTTCATTAAAACTACATATAACCTTTAAAAAAAATAACTTTTAATTTAAAATTTTAAAATTAAAAAAATATTTTAACTATATTATACAAAATTATTTTTTATTTATGTAATTACTTTTCTTAGAATTATAAAAATATACAGTATTTTTAAATTACAATTATTATTCAAACATTATTGTATATAATATTAATCCTTACGATCAACTTAGTGGTAAAGGTTAAAATAGTATATATAAAATTCAAAGTACAAATTTTGATGCCATCATTCTAATTTCTATTGATAAAAAATAATAATATATAATATTATATATATCAAAATATAAATAAATATCATATAATATATATTGCTATATATTTTGTAAATTAATCTTTAATATCATATATGCTGCTATATTTATTATATATATTTTATTATTTTGTATAATATAATATAATATATAACATAATGTATATAGAAAAAGGAGGGAACAGACATATCTTATTTTGTTCCATCCTAATTTATTTCTTCTTTTTTTATGATAAAAAATATATTCGACTAATAAGATATAAAATAAAGAATTAAACAAGACTATCCTAGCTTGTTGATATAACAAACAGCAAGTTAAGTTATAATAGTATATAATAGTTCATATTTTGACAACTAATCAGACCCAATTGTATCGGTTTTGTGGCCGACTTTATTTATTTAGTTGCTTACTTTTTTCGCTAAATAACAATTTTGTGTGCTGATGTACTTAGTCGATCTTGACTTAATTGTTTGTGGTTGTATTCCAGTTTAGCCATTTATGACCTCTTATATTTAAGAATAAAAGATCATAAATAATACAGGGTGCAAGTTGATTGTATACTGATAATATCACGGGAAATAATATAAATAGAGTTAACTCTATTTTGTTAGTTATATGTAATTCATTCTTCTTTAAATTTTTTTCATTTTTTATTGTTAAAGTGGTATATTCAGTTGCAACTATCTATATTACAAATCAAAAATGGAATATCAATTCTTGATTAAAAAGCATATATTTCAAATCATTTAAGTTAATAATTTTTTATTTTCCTCTTTAGTTAAAAAAAGAAAAAGAAGTAAAACCAGCATTGCTTTTTATGTTTAATTCTGAACGATAATTGTTAGTTGCCTTCATCCTCCTCTATGGTTCACCGCTGAAATAGAATGTAATAATTTCCAACAAATAACCATAATAAAAACTTGAGTTAACAGCACACATCTTACAACTCACGATTCTCTTTTTCTTGAATCTAATAGTTTGACCAATTATCACACGTAAACGGAAAGGTGAAAAAAAAAAACCCGGCAATATTTAAAGCTCAATTGTATACGTGGTTTATATAACTCAACCCCGTAATTAACCATTTATACTCAACTTATTATACGTTTTCTTGCTCAACCATCTTCGGATCTTCATCATTGAACCATGAAGATCTATATTCTGCTAGCGATTACTTCTTTCAGATTTTGTTTCATTGAAAAAGTTGCTTCAAATTCTAGTTCTCGTCCATACGATGCAATTTTCAACTTTGGTGACTCTTTGAGTGACACGGGCAATTTCCTACACTCGGGTGCCATTAAATTTCCAGTTATCGGAAAGCTTCCTTATGGACGAACTTATTTTAAAAATGCAACCGGTCGTTGCTCGGATGGACGACTAGTGATTGATTTTATAGGTACGTGGTAGATTTGTGATGCGTAAATAGTAATCACTATTCTTGCGTCTATAAGGGAGAGAAGAAAATACAATAGAAAAGATATACAAATAATTATAAGGTCTTTTATGATACTCAATTGTCCTGAATTTTGAATGTAGCTGAGGCATATGGGTTGCCATTTTTACCACCCTATCTGGCACTAACCAAAGACCAAAACATTCATGCTGGAGTAAATTTTGCTGTAGCCGGAGCCACAGCGCTTGATTCGAATTTCTTCATTCAAGCAGGACTTGGAAAATTTCTATGGACAAATGACTCATTGAGCATTCAACTTGACTGGTTTAGGAAGCTCAAACCCTCTCTTTGCACCACCAAACAAGGTAACATATATACTAACATTGACCACCAAAGGAAACACTTGCATATATATGACTTTTATGAAGTTTCCAAAATTAAAATTTGAATTTAATTTCTGTCCACTTACATGTCACAGATTGTGATAGCTACTTCAAACACTCTCTCTTTCTAGTGGGGAGATAGGTGGTAATGATGTTAACTATGTGGCCTTTGCTGGAAATAATATTACTCAACTTCAAGCTATCGTTCCTCCGGTCATTGAAGCAATAACAAAGGCCATCAATGTATCTTATATCAAATTATAAATGCATTTATTATTATTCGGGTGCTAACAACACACTCTGTCACATTTTTTTAACAACTTTTTTTTTTGTCAAAACTTATTAAAAAAATCACAAAATCATGAAAAATTCATTAAATTGAGTGTCAGATTTATCAAATTTTATATTTTGTAATAAATTTTAATCAATAAAAAAATATGTTCAAAAGTTTCAACATTTTTTCTTAAATATTAATGTCTTTCTCAACTCAATTTGTTAAAAAAAATAATGATAGCAATTATACATTAATGTAATATTCTAGTCCATCAAATTAATTCTACTTTCTACCCCTTATTTTGGTAGGAATTGATAGCTGAAGGAGCAAGGGAGCTATTGGTGCCAGGGAATTTGCCAATTGGATGCTCTGCGTTCTACCTAACTTTATTTAGAAGCGAGAACAAGGAGGACTACGATGAAATTGGATGCTTGAAAGCTTTCAATAGTTTTGCAGCGTACTGTAACAAACAACTGAAACAAGCTTTGGAGACAGTAAGGCAGAAGAATCCTCATTCAAGGATACTGTATGCTGATTATTATGGTGCTGCCAATCGTTATTGCCATGCACCGGGACACTATGGTTAGCCTTACTTTTTTGTCCTTGTTTATTTTTTTGTTTTATTTTTATTTTACCTTCCTAGCTATCCTTCAGTATGTTTGAATGCAATAGATTTATGAACTTATGATGTGCATGCACAGGGTTTACTCATGGGGTGTTGAGAGCATGCTGTGGTGAAGGTGGACCCTACAATTTCAATATATCCGCAACGTGTGGTCACAATGGTTCAAAAGCATGTGCAAATTCGTCCACATATGCAAACTGGGATGGATTTCATTTGACAGAAGCAGCTTATAGGTACATTGCTGAAGGTCTAATTTACGGTCCATTCTCATCTCCTCCTCTCAAGACCCCTCCCAATAAGATAGCTTAGAGTTGATGCTACCTATCAGCAAATTTTCTCGCTGCATTGGGAAAAAATCTATATAATATATAGTGACCTCCAAATAATGAAATGTTTGGCAGATATTAACAGTGATGTCTGGATTCTAATATAAAGCGTCTTACAATAAATTAGGGTCACAATCAAACGCATCTATGTAGGACCTGCACTTTCAATAATAATTCTTTGTTTTTTTTTTTTTTTGAAACTTTGGATGGATTATCATGGAGAGAATTTTTTCTGGATGTAGAATCCACGTAATAAATTTTGCGCTTCACATGAAATTTGTGGTTAGGGGGGTCCCGACTGAGAAGAGAAAATCCATCTATTTTTCAACTTATAAGGCTTTTTTTTCTTCTTTTCTTTCACACAAATATTTTAAAACTACACTTCAAACTAATTTGGTTGGATCGGATATAAGTAAAGTTTTTGATACATCTTCTGTATAGCATGTTTTGGTGTCCGATCCTGGTGTGTTGAATAGTATACAGACATTTATATTTAGCTGTTATGTCATTTAATACGTTATTCAGTGTTATTTATTTGGACATCTTCTCAAATATTCATAATTATTAAAATTATAATATTAATCATATATCACATCAAGTAAATAATACAATAATTATTAATATTTAATAATTTCATAAATATAAATCAATATATATTAATATATTTTGATATAAGTATAAATGTATTAAATAAGATAAATATATTAGAAGAAATTTGATTAAAATTACCGATATATCATATCACCTGGTAACACTTCATCTACAAAAAAAAATATCATATTTTAATAAGAAAAATTAAAATTATAGAATTATATTATTTTAAGATTAAAATTATTCAGTTAAAAAATTAAAAGATCAAAATATCACAATTACGATATTTGAGAAATTAAAATTGTATAATTAAAATTTGAAGACTAAATTCTTATAATTACGATAGATAGAGACAAAAACACATTTAAATTTAATTCTAATTTGTTAATATATTAAATAATTGTTAATAGTTCCTAATTTTTTTAAAAATAGTTGAAAATCACAATTAAAGTAAAATGCGATAATTTTTTTTATAAAGTAAAGTGTTAATTACAGGTAAAAAAATGCTACCTACATTTAAAACACACAAAAAATTGCAATCTTAATTTTCAATTGGAGAGAAAGCATGCATCACACTGTGATCTAAAATTAAAAATTGGATTGCAGAAAAACTTGAACAACAACTTTTATTCTCACATGTGATCAATAGAAAATATGCAAAACTAAGAGGCAAATTTCCTTAATCTTGTACTTCCATTTATAGCTAAAAAAAAAATTCACATACCAAAAAGAGAGAAAAAATGAAGAAAATGAGGTAAAGATTAAATAAGTATGTATTAACTTTTAATTGATTTTGTATTAGAATAAAATAGTTGAAATAATTAATGATTAAAATAAAAGATTACCAGTGACATACTACAAAAAAAAATGTTATATATATAATATATAAAAGTGTCACTAGATAAAATATATGCAAGTATAAATATATTTAATACATATACACAAACAATTTTAGTATTAATTTTTAATGAGATTAAAAAATATATTTTCTATGTCATTGTAACTTTTACTTACATTATTTTACAATATATCAACATATATTATATTTATAGTGTGAATAAAAGTAATATTTAGTTACACATATTGTATTACTATAAGATGTGTATCACTATACATAGTAATTTTTTTTTTTTAGTAACATCTATTAGACAAACTTTTTTAAAGGAAAAATTTCTATAAATGTTAACAACTTTATATAATATGATTTGGACAACTTTTCCTTTTTTGGAGGAAAAAGCTTATCTAAATATTAATCACTTTATATAATAAGATATTTGAAAATTAAAATTATAAAAAGTAATTATTTCAATTTAAAATTAAAATAATCTTAATAAAACTCAAAATATTCCATATAAAAAAATAGTTAGCTCTTAATAACATTATATTAATATTATAATAACATTTTGGGCTTGGATATATAGTTATGACTAGATGTGATTAAATATTTAGGTTAAATACTTATGAGTGAGTTAATTTAGTTTTTTCAAAGTTTTATAACTAATTAGACAATGAAAATGTTTTAAAAGTGGATCTACTTAATATGTGCAAAGTTGCACAAGACAAAAATACCTAAATTGAAAACTTCAGTTTTTGGAAAATGTAAGGACGGTTAAAAAATAAAAAAGAATATCTTTTTTTATTGATAAGTGTGTATGCAATTTATATTTATCAAGTCTTTAACCAATGCAAGACTTTTTCTTTAACCATAAATAAAAGAGTAGTGTTATGCATTCTAAATTACAGTTCCAAATCATTATTACAAATCATTCAATTTACATTTGTAAAAAATTTTAAATAAAATATTTTTTTAATCTTATTATTTTAAAATTTTAAACATTTGAGGATTTTTCGGCCAAAATTTTTCGGAATATGTATCGTTTCTGCAAACAAAAACCTTCGGTTAACAGCAAACATCTTACAACTCACCATTCTTTTTTCTTGAATCTAATAGTTTGACCAAGTGTCAGACACAAACGCATCAAACGGAAAGGTGAGAAAAAAACGCTGCAATATTAAGTGGTTTATATAACTCTACCCCATAATTAATCATTTATACTCAACTTATCATCTTCTGATCTTCATCTTTACACCATGAAGATTTATATTCTGCTGGTCATTGCTTCCTTCACATTTTGTTTCCCTGAAAAAGTTGCTCCAAATTCTACTTCTCCCCCGTATAATGCAATTTTCAACTTTGGTGACTCTATAAGTGACACTGGCAATTTTCTTAAATCAGGTGCCATCACACATCCATTTATCGGAAACCCTCCTTATGGTCAAACCTATTTTAAACATGCAACCGGCCGTTGTTCAGATGGACGACTAATGATTGATTTTATAGGTACGTGGTAGATTTGGGATATATAAATAATAACCACAATCTCTTGCATCTAATTAAAAGGGAGAGAAGAAAATAAAATAGTAATGATATACTATACATATAGGTAAGCTCATTATATAATATGCACTTCACTTACCATGAATTTTGAATGTAGCTGAGGCATATGGGTTGCCATTTTTACCACCCAAATTGGCACTAACCAAAGACCAAAACATTCATACTGGAGTAAATTTTGCCGTAGCTGGAGCCACAGCGCTTGATTCAAAATTCTTCGTCGAGGCAGGACTTGATAAATTTCTATGGACAAAGGACTCATTGAACATTCAACTTGACTGGTTTAAGAAGCTGAAACCTTCCCTTTGCACCACCAAACAAGGTAACATATATACTAACATTGACCACCAAAGGAAACACCTGCATATATATGACTTTTATGAAGCTTCAAATTAAAATTTGAATTCAATTTTTGTCCACTTACATGTCACAGATTGTGATAGCTACTTCGGTCGCTCTCTCTTTCTGGTGGGGGAGATAGGCGGTAACGATATCAACTATCCTGCCTTTGCGGGAAATATTACTCAACTTCAAGCTACAATTCGTCCCGCCGTTGAAGCAGTAATAAAGGCGACCAATGTATCTTACATCAAACTATAAGTGCATTTTTCATTATTGGAGTATTATAGTACCATGTTATGTTACATCCTCTTAACACATTCTCTTTTCTTTTTTTTTGTTGAAATTCATTGAAAAATAACAAAATTGAGAGTTTCATTAAATATGTTACGAGATTTATCGAATTTTGTAAATTTCAATGAATTTTAGCTAATTAAAAAGTTATATTCTAAAGAGTGTGTCTTTATCATTTTTGTTACATTCTAAAATATGTCTCAACTCAGTTCGTTAAGAAAACAATTCTGATAGCAATTACATTATTGTAATATTTTATTTCATCAAATTCATTATACTTTCTACCCTTTATTTTGCTAGGATTTGATAGCAGAAGGAGCAAGAGAGCTATTGGTGCCAGGGAATTTTCCAATTGGATGCTCTACGTTCTTCTTAACTTCATATAAAAGTGGGAACAAGGAGGACTACGATGAAAGTGGATGCTTGAAAGCTTTCAATGGTTTTGCAGCAAACTATAACAAGCAACTCAACCAAGCTTTGGAGACACTAAGGCAGAAGAATCCTCAAGCAAGGATAATGTATGCTGATTATTATGGTGCTGCCAGTCGTTTCTTTCATGCACCAGCTCTCTATGGTTAGAGTCCTCTGTTTTATTTTTATTTGTTATTCTCCTTCTAGTTATCCTTCAGTCAGTATAGTATGTTTGAACAACTTGTTTGAATGCAATCGGTTTATCAAATAAATTATTTTATAATGTGTTTTCTTTTTGAAAATTTTGTTCAATGTTTCGCTGGGTAGGACCAATTTCTTTTCTAATTATTGAACTTACCTTAAATGCATGCACAGGGTTTACTGATGGGGCGTTGAAAGCATGCTGTGGTGGAGTTGGACCCTACAATTTCAATTCGTCCACTTGGTGTGGTCAGAGTGGTTCAAATGCATGCCCAAATGCGTCCACGTATGTAAACTGGGACGGAATTCATTTGACAGAAGCAGCTTATAGGTCCATTGCCCAAGGTCTAGTTAACGGTCCATTCTCATCTCCTCCCCTCAAGACACCTCCCATTAAGATTTAGAGTTGATGCTAGCTATCAGCAAATTTTCTCGCTTCGTCGATCAAAATCTATAATAGTAACCTCCTTGTAATAAAATGTTTGGCAGATATTAACATAGTAATGTCTGGATTCTAGTATATATAGTGGCTCAAAGCTTTTTACAATAGATTTGATTCACATTCAAATGCATATATGCATGACCTGAACTTTCAATAGCAATTCTTTGTTGACTAGTACCAAGTGTAGCATTTGGCTTCAAATGATGGGTGGATGACTTGTTTTTGAAACTTTGATGGATTATTAAGGAGAGAAAAAGGGTGCAGAATCTACGTGATAAATTTTGCGCCTTGTATCTGCACAGGGGGGACAAGAGTAATTTTATCATTATTCCTAAAGCTCCTAATGTTCCTCCATAAGTCTTCATTAATGTCTATCTCGTATTCTCATTGTCTTCGGCTTTTCCTATTTAAAGGATGATATTTTTTGTCTACTTTGTCTAAATGGGATATATATTTTCAATCTTACCTTTTCAATTTCAGTAAATGCCTTTGGCCTTACCTACCTTAGAAAGGAAAGGAGTCTATTTGCAAAAGTTAAAAGTATTATCAAGATGACATATATAATTAATATTGTAATAAATATGATCTAAAAGTATATTTTTACCTTAACAAATCTTTATTTGTATTAATCTTCACTGAGTTTGGATTTTGATGACAAACTTTATTGTTACATATGTGTGTGATATATGTGTATTTCAAAAAAAGTGTCATTGATTGATCCTTATAATAAGACTCAAGTCTTTATAGATCAAAATGCTTTTTATATTTTAAATGAGGTAAGTAATGGATGTTGGACTAGTATCCCATGAAAATGGAATTTGGATCCTCTCTTGCAATTTTTTCTTTCCAACCTCTCTCCTGTAATATTAATAGTCATGAGATATATTTAATGGCTCAAATTTAATCTTATAATTAATGGAATTTCTTAAATAATTAAATTTGAGCCATTAGATATATCTAATGACTATTAATGTTACTGGAGAGAGAAAATTGCAGGAAAGGATTCAAATTCATGAAAATGGCCCTTGTAAATCCATTGTAGTGCAAAAAATGAGATTTAAAATTTTTTTTATTACTTTAAATTATTTTGTTTAATTGAGACAAATCTTATCCAAAACATGGTCGTTTTAATTTTGACTCGGTCTTCAAAATTTTATCTATTTTATTAAATTTTATCTAACTCAAATATTTTATTCTCTATCAGTTAGATTAGCTTAGTTGAATTTTCTCTTTAACTTTTGAATTATTTGCGAACTTCACACGAGCTCCCAATTGTTTCTTGGAGCGGCACTTATACGTATATCACGGATAAATTTTTAAGATCAGTGCCATCACGCATTAAGAAAAACTTATCTAACAAATTTTTTTGGTTCTTCAGATTTTCCATCTTTACATCCACCATATAAAACCAACATATTAATCATCTGATTACACTTGTTTTATGTTTTTACTATATTGTCGGTGTTTATTTGAATAGTCCTTATTAGGGAATGAAAGAGTTCTCGGTATACTCCTTCTCCTTGGTCAAACCCTACCTGAATACATCTCACATGAGATTTTGAGATTTGTGGTTATGGGTTGATAACTGAGTAGAGAAAATAAATCTATATATTTTTTCAATATTAATTTTCTTTGTTTGAAGCGATAGTTTAAAATATTGGTTGAGCTAGGGCAGTTAAAACAGATTTTGTATATAATTTTTATATTGTTTTGATACTCACAATTTCATCTGACTAGATAAGTTGGGAGAATTTTTCACATTTTTTTTAATTCTTATTCATCTAAATAATATATTTTCAAACTACATTTTTTTTCTCCATCTCTGTCATTTCTTTTTTCTCCATTTTTTTTAATCTTTAACTAAACAAATTGTCAGGAATACCCGCTCACTTTGCCACTTTCCGTTCCTTTTTTCAGAACTAGAAAAGTATCATATCATTAATTAGAAAGACTTTTCTGTTTTTTAAATAACATTTTCTCTCTTAATTATTGTTCTCAATCTTCATTCTTAAAAATATATGTTCTTTTTGGTGTTTTGAGAAAAGAAAAATAAATAAAAAAGAAAGGAACAGCAAACAAAACTAATTACAAGCGAGGAATCTTCATTCTTAATTATTAGTTTCAATCTTCACTCTTAAAAATACATGTTTGTTTGTTATTTTGTAATCAAAAATATTTTTTTCAAACGACAAAATTGACATTGTCTATATGCTATATACCTTAGAAAAGGAAATAATAAAGGATAAAATGTATTTAACGAGTTATTTAGAAAATAATTATAAAGTTGTGATAAATACTAATAAATATCTAATTAAAATTGTTAAAAACTCAATTATTACATTTTTTAATCAAAGAGTTATTACGACTATGCTTTTATTTTTTAAAGTGCGTTTTTTTCTTTTTGAAAGAGTACGATTTCAATAAAAGAAATATAAGAATGAAAGTGAGAAAAAGTAATAAATATGACAAGTAATAATGTGATTGGAAAAAAGAAAGAAAGAAAAAAGTCTAATATTAACTTTAGAAGTGTCTACAACCGTATCTGGGAGGTTCACAATCTAAAATAACTTAATGTAGCAATAAATTAAACTAACTTTTTAAGTGATTGGAGGTTGATTTTTTTTATTTATTTATTTATTATTATTTTTATTTTTATTTTTTTTTACATATGGTACTAGCGTGTCATGAACTCTATATATAAACAAAAAGTTTGGTCAGATATAATATAATTAATTTGACTATGGAATATTACCCACGTGATCTTAAATTTAAATTCTAATTTTGTTATTATAATTTTAATGGCTAAAAAAGACTAAACTAACTTAATCAAATTTAATTTAATTTAAGTGATAGATTAAACTAATTAACTTAAACTAACTTAATTTAATAATATTTTAGTCTAACTAATCTAACTTAATTTATTGAAATCCTAAACTAATTAATAACTAATCTAACTTTGTAATAAAATACACTAACCTATAACTAAATAACTTAACTTAGTAAGACTAACTTAATTTATTTTATCTAATTTAATTATAGTAATAGACTAAACTAATTCAACTAATATCTAAACTAACTTAACTTAGCACATACTAAACTAAATGATCTAATTTAACTTAGGCTAATTCCGCTAGTTAATAGTGCATGTAAACTAATTTAATTACTATAATACACTATTTTAACTTAATTATTCTATCAGCAAGTCGTTAATTTGAGTAGTATTAAATTTAATTTTTTTAAAATAAACTCTTGTGTTCAAATTTTGTAGATAAAAAAGTGATTAAAAAGAGAAATCTCATGCAAAAGCTAATCAATTAAATTAATTTTTCAATGAAAAATTAGTTATCAATAAAGTCGATAGATATTTCATGTTATTAATATGATTACTTAAAAAAATTAACTTAATCTAATTACTAACACACTAAACTAATTTTATTATTAATTACTACTGCACTACCTAATTAGTCCAATTAAATAGAATAAATAAACTATATTTCATAACCAATAACTACACTAACTATAATACTAATACACTAAACTAACCAAACTAACTTGGTATAAAATTTACCTATGTGTAACTTTTTTTAAACTAACCAAAGTAACCGATTAACAATTCTTATATGCAAAAAATAATAATAAATGATTAAAATTTATTATATTAAAACACTATCGCTTATTAGAAATGGAAAAGATGAATAAACATCGATATTTTTCACCTAATTTGACATCATTCTTTTTTTTTTTTAATTATTAATTAATTAAGTGAACAACAATTAAGTAAAACGAGAGAAGGTTAATTTTAAAAAATAGTTTAAATTATTGACATATTTAATGCTCTTAACTAAATTAGCTATTTTTTACAGGGGACAATTTGTTGAAATAATCTTATACTTATACATAAAACAAAAAAAATGAAAACAATTAAACTCTAAAATAAATGAATAGTTTATAATAAAGAAAGAGAGGTTAAATTTGTGTATATTATTTTAGTTTTATTGGTGTACTTTGTTGTTAATCAATGACAATTATTATTAAATTCAAGATTTATTGCTACAAATGTTAGTTTATACATTGTTTTAATTTAAATGATATATATTGTGTATATTATATAGATTAGTATTGAACTGAACAATAATTTTTCGAATTAAACCATTTAGAATATACTAGAATATATATCTATTATGCAAGTTTGAAAAAATTCATAAAATAAATAACATATTAAAAAAATCATATTCTATGACAAGAAACGTCACATTCGTCATAAAATGTGAATGTCAATATATTAAATCTTCATATTTTGTATCTCCTTCCTACTATGATGGGTGATGATCACTCGACATAAAATATGAACTTTCTATGTCGTGTATTGATCTATCATATTTTATGTCATCGAGATCTATGTCGCATCTCAAACCAACATAAAATGTCCAAAACACTCATCATGAAATGTCAATCTTGCAAACGTGTAAAATTCTCAATCATACTTCTAGAAGCGATTTTTCATTATTTTTGTTTGTCTTTTGTTATAAGATTCTTCTCTAATTGTCATTCGCATTAATTTTTTGTTGTGTAATACCCGTCTTTATTTAATTAACAATTTTTATAGACGAGAAATAATAAATATTTGAAATTTGTTAGATTAAAACATTATCTCTTATTAGGATTAAAAAGATAAATACAAATCGATATCTCCTACCTAGTTTGGCATCATTCTTTTTTTAAATATTAATTAATTAAGTAAAAAATAATTAAGTAAAAAAAGAGAAGGTTAATTTTGAAAATAGTTTAAAATGTTGACATATATAATGTTTTTAACTAAATTAAGTATTTTTAAGAGATATATAATTTAATTGAAAAAATCTTATAATCAGGGACGGGGTAGAAGTTAAAGAAACTATGAACAATGAAGGACACAAAAGCTGTACATAGATCAAGAAAAAATGTCAAACAGTTAAACTCTAAAATAAAAGAATAGTTTATAATAAAAGAAGAGATAGGTTAAATAAATACTTATGAGTGAATTAATTTTGTGTTTTTTAAAGTTTTATACTACCTTTATTCCTTTGTATCTATCAATTTAAGGTATTGAATGATTTTTATGTTTTCTATTATATTTTCCTTTATTTTTTCTTTATAATAAATATATATTAGCTGTGAATATAAATTAATAAAAAGTTAAGTTAGATGTTAGGATATAGTACCTCTATTTCTATATATAACACTCAATTATCTAATTCATCAAGATTAAGAAAAGTAGTCTATTAAGCCAATAACAATAAATTTGCGACCAATTTTTTTTCGTCGCTAATAGCAACATAATTAGCGACCGAATATCATTTGGTTGCAAATTATAGTTAGAAACCAATTTAGCGACCGAATTTTTTAGTGGCAAATAATCGGTCGCTAAAACAATAATTGTTGATTAAAATAGCGACGGAACTGATTTCGGTCGCTAAAAAAATAAAAATATTATTATTTATAACATTCCACATTCCTCAGCTCAGCTGGTAACTATTTTTATCCTATCCCCTCACTCTCAAAAAAAAAATACTAGTGTTTGGTTTGTAGATAACAACTCTCCAATCGTCCCTCATTCCTCAGCTCAGCTGGTAACTATTTTTATCCTATCCCCTCACTCTCAAAAAAAAAATACTAGTGTTTGGTTTGTAGATAACAACTCTCCAATCGTCCTTTAAAAAAAAAAAAAACTTATTTCTTAGTTTTGTACATTAAAAAGTGAAAATTTCTGTTTACAGGTTTTTCAAGTACACACTACA